>CM021101.1:60060471-60105121 GCA_007115665.2 Sequoiadendron giganteum | reverse complement strand
GACCGTATAACACAACGTTTTTGTATGTATTGAAATTTAATTTTTATTTTGGTTGGATCATGGACTTCAATATCCGGTGCACTCATATTTTTCAAATTTTTTTAATAATATTCTATTTTTCCACATGTGTAGAACAAAGAGCTTGATTTTCAGTGGAAAACCTATTTTTAATAAAACTAAAAAACAAATACATAATAAAACCAAAAAATATTAAAATTATATTCATTGGATAGACCATTCTTAGGAATACCATGATCATTTGAAATAAATTTTAAATGAATTAATTTGATCCCCCAAACAGTAAATCAAAAATGATTTTTTATCAACATTTTGATAAGTGTAAAGGAGACTTTGTTATAGGTATAGTTTAAAACTACTGGGGTTCTATCCAAGGGGGATTGATCTAAGGCACTTTTATCAAACCCTCTTCAATTAGAATCCTTAAAAAGGAACTTTTTAAGGCTTAAATCATTATATTTTATTAAAATATGTGATTTTAGAAAAAAAAAGAATCTCCCAAAAATTGTAAACTGACATTGTGGGATCACCCAACAATATGGATAGAGAACTTGGGATATGAGATTGATGAGAGGATGGCTGAAAATTTTATTGTAATTTTGTTAAATAGTCTTAAGGACCCTTCCCTACCTAGACATGGCACATATAAATAAAAATTAGATAAAGTACTTATGGAAACATCCACTTGAAAGAGCTAAAAATTGAACAACTAGATTGATAGGTTGAGGGAAGTTACAGTAGAGAAGAGGACCAAAGTTTTTGGTGAGCCCTCTAGACCTCACAAAATAGAAAGATCAACTTCCACCACTAGATCTACATTGCCAATATCTTTTGGTGCAACTACCATTGAAGAGAAGAAAGTGGAGCCTAGTGCTTTAGCATTAGTTAATGTGTCTACACCCTCCAAACCTCAAAGAGGAATGATGTATCCTTGGTAGCAACTCTTGATACCTTCACAAGAAAAAGACAAAAATAGAAAAAGAAAGAAGAGAAAAGAACATAAGTGATAATGTGGAAGAGGAAATTGAACTTAGTTTGGAAGAAGAAGAACAGTTGTCAAGAAAGAGAAATAGAAGTGATGAAGGTACCTCACAAGAGGCTAGAACTGAACTCAAGAAAGCTAAGGGTAATATTGTGGATACCACTAAAGAAGATGAGATATAAAAGGAGAAAGAAGCCTACACAATAGATGTGTAAAAGAAGTTCAAAAAGAAATGGAAAAGAAAACAAATGAAAGCACATCAATACTAGAAAAGGAAATGTCAGAGTCTCCTCTCATAAGAGCCCATTCACCCTTAAAAATGGAACATTTGGTGAAAAACATGATAGAATCAGATAATATATTAGCAACTGCCAAATAGTATGATGAAGCTAATAAAGAAAATAAGGAAACTATCATAAATTCGTTTATTTCATATAATGATCATTTTTGAAGAAATTATGGATAACATGAAGAAGAAGGTGACTAATGTAGTATGGAAAGCCTTTGTAAAAAGAAGGCATGAAGTTGTTAATATGGAAGACAAGATAAAATTAGATGCCTTGAATGAGCTTTGATCCTCCTAGTGTGAAGATGATAAGGCTACACTATTGAAAGAATACACTAAGTAGTGCAGGGTAAAGCAAGGAATTACCATTCTTATGACCAAAGAAAAGGATAACAAAAAAAATTTGAAACTGGAAAGCCTTTACAAAGTGAAATATATGGCACATAAAATTGGAATGACTATCAGTTTATCATTTTATACAACTCAAGTTAAGGAGCTTGACAAAGAAAAAGGTATTTCTACCAACTTACCTATTTTCAAAGAAGCTATTGAAGAAGTAAATGTTTATTCTATAGAAGAGACTCCATATTTGGATGTCTTAGGAATCCCATTTGAGGATACACATGCCTCTCTAAAGGATTCTTCTCCTTCAAAAGGAATTGAAATTCCCACCAGTGCATATGAAACTTGGAATATAGAGCAAGAGCCATAAAAGAAGAATGATGATGATGGAGATCACTCTGAAAAATAGGATGAACGAACATGAGAACAAGGGAAAGGATAGAAATAATAAAATGATAATAAAGATGATGAGGAGAAAAAGGAGGATTAAAACAAAGACACTAGTACAAAAACACCAATAAACTACTAAAAAAACTACTAAAATCTACTTATAAATGACTACGATTGGTCACATGACCACTAGTAGTTTATTGCCAGTCATATATAACATGACTATATTGATGACTAAACCATTTTTATTCATTTATTGGTTGTTTTGATTAATCAATTTGCTAGTATATTTAGTCGGTGATTTAGTCATTCATTGTTGCGATCTAGTCACTTATTTAGTCACCTTTTTTCCACTGATATATTTAGTCATTGATTTATTCATTGATTATTGTAATCTAGTCACGTATTTAGTCATTTTTATTCACTGATATATTTAACTAGTCACTTATTTAGTTTTTGATTTAGTCATTGATTGTTGTAATCTCGTCACTTATTAGTTGTTGATTTAGTCATTGATTGTTGTAATTTGGTAGTATATTTAGTCATTTTTATTCACTGATTTCATTGGTCATATATCTAGTCATATTTATTCATTGTTCATCAATTTTTATAAATTGGTAGTATATTTAGTCAATTTAATTATTAATTCATGTCAATTAGTAGTATATTTCGTCATTTTAATTGACTTGTATTTGCAGATTTAAGCATAAAACATAGAAATACACATCAAGCACACAATAAAACAACCATTGAGAAGGAAAAATTGGTGAAATTTATTAATAAAATTAATGTGTTCTACTTATAGCTTACAAATAGAGTATTACAATTGTTATTTTTAGTTCTAAAATTGAAAATCTGAGTTACAATATTGTAAAGAAATGACTACAAGAAAGAAACTTCTCCAAAAGACTTCTACAATGATGAAAATGCATGCTTGAAGCCCTTCAATGCGAGCACATGCCCCTTTCATCTCTTAAAACTACTACAACATGGGAAATCTTCTTGGAGCAAGTTGTAATGTGTAGAATCCAAGGAGATTGTTGATGGTGTCCCATATATGAAGCTCTCTCCTTTAATGCAGTCAACAACATCCCAACTATAATATTTCCTCTCTTATATGCAATGTGCCATCTGATATGAGTAATATGGTGCTATCTTTTCTACCATGAATGAAGCTCTACCTCAATACAACCAACACAATTAATATTAGTCTTAATTCAGAAATAATAAAAGTGCATTGTATATTGCAAGTTTGCAAAAGAAAATCCAAACACAACAAGTTATGTGCAGGATCATCATGGAAAAAACCAGCCCTTAAGTGGCAATAGAATTCATAAAATTAGAGTTAGGCAACTTGATGTAAAAAATTGAATAAGTTATCTATATTATTTCAAAAATATGTAAGAATAGAATCTATAGCAAATTGAATGTAGTTTCTAAACTACTAGGTTTATTTAAAAAAAATATATACATGGTGAAATTTTGAAATTTCAATGGAGTAGTTCTTAAATTTCAGGGAAAAAATAAGAAGTAGGTTTATGTCTGACCATCCTAACCATAATAAAATGATAATATTTCTTTATAAGATTTTAGATATAAGTAAGGGATTCATGTTTGGATGTGATGCATATTTTTTTGTAATTTTTTTCCAAGTAAATAATTAATGATGATTTTTTATTACAAATTTTTTAAAATATAGAAACTCGTATGTCTAACCACCTTAACTTGGTCAAAACTTCATTTCAATTTTTTTTTTTAATCCTATAGAATGTGACTATTTTGGATTCAAAAAATGTGATACCATTTGAAATTTATAGATGTTTTTCAATCAGCCTATCAATCAGGGCTTTCGTCATAATTCAAATAGAAAATGATTAATAATTATTTATTAAATTCAAAGTAAAGCAAAATTTATATTGGTGGAAAGCTGAGAATCTCCTTTAAAAACCATTTTTGTTTCATCAATTCTGGGTAAAAAGAAATTCATTAGCCACATGGGTCATCATATCAATTAGATATCACCACTTTTTGGCCCATCATGATCTTGCACATACCCAACAGAAAGATAAACCAATTAAAAAATTATAGCCTTGTCAAAATATGTCTTAAACAAAGTGTTCAACATAGGCCTAAAATATGCATATTGAACCCTTGATTTAATAACTTTGTTCAAATTTTAAGAAAGGTGATCATATGCCCAGATTACATAATGAAGTTGACATTATAAAATGAAGGCTATCAACACTAATCAAATTGAAACAACATTATCAACAAAAAATTTCAGGAAACCAAGCCCAAGGAAACCAAGCCCAAGAATTCCATCAAACTTAATTAAATGATAAAAATATCAACCTTGGTTCATGTGTTGTCTGAGTAAAGACTTGCACCATGGAAGAATCCATTTATACATAAATTCTAAATTAAGTTGATGAGAAAAGATCTTTGATATCCAGCTAGGAATCCTTAACATCCAAACATTACTAACTTGATGTTTCACAACAAGTTTGCCAACTGTGACATCATCTTTACTTAAGAAACTAGATATTGATCTAGTGCCATATTGAATCTCATAGGATTCTCCTTCACAAACAAAAAATGATATATATTAATTTCTTACAAATTTTCTTAATATCCCATTTAAGTAGACTAAACTAAGTGAGGTTGAGGGTTTGAAGTAGAGTACCATCTTCTTGGGATGTGCTTGACTTTGATAACTCATCTTCTTTGTATGTGTTTGACTTTGATGACTTGTATCTTGAATGAAAATAGAAAGCTAGATGCACTGTAAAATCGTTGTTAATCATTGTTACAAAAATAACCACAAAATCATCTTTAATTAAAATAATACTTCTACATATTTCAATTAATTTCTAAGAGAGCTAATTTCACTAGATCCAAAAAACCATCAATCTATTTACCATATATAATTTCCCAAAATTTAGAATTTGAATGTAATGAAACTAACCATAATTACCAAAGATTTGACACCAAAATGTAGTACAAAATGAATTATTTGAAAAAATTCCTCAAAGAGATGTCACCTCATGGAATGAAATGATATGATTCCAAAATGTGCACAAAATGGATTTTTCAAGGAAGCTCTCAAAAACTTTGAATTAATGAAGCACTTTGGAACACTGACATTGTAAGGTTTGCTTGTGTTCTAGATGCATGCAGTCATGCAAGTTTAGTGGATGAGGGTTGCACATACTTCACATGTCTGTAACCCTTATTGCATTACATATATAGTTGATCATTAGGTGTGCATGGTTGACCTTCGTGCTCATGTTGGATATCTGGAGGACACCTTAAAAATTATTACTAAGATGCTAGTTAAATCTTTGGTTCATGTGGATCATATATGAATATAGGCTGACTATTCCAACAACACTTCTTTTTTAGTTATATCCTAAAAATGTTGCAACTTATGTTCTTCTCTAAAACATTTGTGTAGAAGCGGGTAGATGTGGTGAGGTTCAAATAGTAAGGAGATTGATGAAAGATAGAGGAATTAAACATATACCTTCATGTAGCTAGATTGAAGGGCATAAATAGGTACATGTTTTTTATGTAGGAGACAGATCACATCCACAAAAATGGGAGATCTATGAAAAATTGGATAAATTGGCTTGGAAAATGAAGGCAGAAGGGTATTTCCAAATTCAAGACTTTTACTCAATGTTGTGAAATAGAAGAAAAAATAATCGTTTATCTGCCACCATAGTGAAAAGTTAGCAATTGCTTTTGGTTTGTTAAACATGGCCTCTGGTACAACTATTAGAGTTAGGAATCTTTGAGTATGTTCTGATTTTTATAGTGCATCTAAATTCATCTCCAATATTGTTGCAAGAGAAATTGTTCTAAGAGATGTGAATCAGTTCCATCATTTTAAATAGATACAATGTTCTTGTGGAGAATATTGGTGATGCTAAATGAAACAATCTAAAAAATAGGCTGACACTATAATAATGTGCACTACATCATATATCCAGTAATAATTAAGGGACATCCATCAAAGCATAACAAGAGGTATTTTTTTTGGCATATGTTGTAGTTACAAGTGCCTTGCTAGACATACATGAATATGTGGAAGAAATATACACAAGGCAAGCAAACTATTTCAAAAAATGCATCAAAGAAATGTGATATTTATTTTTATAGCTTAACCACGATACCGCTCTGTTTTGACATGACCCTTGTGGTGATGGGAGATGTTATTGCTACACTGCAACGCTATTGCTCGTACTTCATGGTAATGTCGTATGTTACCACTACATCGCACCATTATTGCTCAATGTTGACAATAATGAGAGATGTTACCACTACACCACATCATGTCTTCTTGGCTCTTGTGGGGATGCGGGAGAAGTATTTGAGTTACCACCATAACACACATTTATTTCTCAGCCTTCATGGTAATGGAAGACTACACCACATCATGTCTTGGCTCTTGTAATATGGCAGTATTATGAAACTTGTCAAAACATTCTTCTGAAACTTTTCACGACCATCTACTACCTTGGAAAAATAGTCTTAGGAAACTATCCTATAGGGATGACAATCCTAAGAAACATGTCAATTGTTACACCAACAAATAGGTAACTAGAAACCATGAATTTTCAATGCATAATGGAGAATATACAGAGAGTTAAGTTAGTGAGCAAACATCCTTGGAGAATTTTCATCAAAAGTATGACAATCTAAGAGTTCATAGTAGAAAATCATATACCCTCAAAGACCTAACGATCATAATAAACCTAGTGATAGCTTTTAGAGTCATAAGAATAAATTCATAAGAGAATATATGCAAGAGAATGAAAATACACTGAGATGGAAGGGAAGTTGGTAGAGTTGAAGAATCAAACTTGTAGTGAGAAGGTAGGGAGAACAATGTAATTTATAGTCAAGAGCATCATGGAAATTTCTTAGGTGACTATATTTGGGTAAGGAGAGAACTTAGTGACAACATTACCATCAAAATAATAAGGATACTCAAAACCCTACCAAACCCTAAGGCTTTTTTCATCACCTTGTAGAGATCTCAAATATGCATGAAAATATTTCATACAAACTAAAATCATCTCTATTTGTGATGATCACAAAAAGGAACAAAAATTTAAAAGAAAAATATTTACAAGTGATGAAAAGAAGTACATGGAAAATATAGTATCTTGAATTTATTTTTTTAAAAAACTTAACCATTAACTATCCAATACAATCTAACAATATATAAATATTCAATGAATTATTATGATTAGCAAAATGATAATTTTAACGGTTATCTTAAGGTAGAAAAAAAAAATTGTGGAAGTGAAAAATAACACCCTTAGATTATTTTGAACAAATAATATTTTCATTTACATCATTTTCAAGCAATAGTTTTTTAAATCCATTGAGCTATACAAAAATTAGATCAAATCTGCAATGATCTCAAAGATATGAAGGTTTAAAAATATGATATTTTTAGATCTATTCTTGGGTGTATCTTGCAAACTTCATCATAGAAGGATGGGTCATCACCTCATTTAGACCTAGATGTGGAACTTCCTTTGTTGTTTCCATAGAATCCAAAATAGGCCTAACAAATGTTGGAAGAAATAGCCCCATAAACACACAAAAGGAAAAGCTAAATCAGTAGAAATTTACTAATTTTCATTCAAATTCTCTGTAATCATTTTAGTTACTTGATTCAACTTTACTTTAAAGATTTATAATATAGAGTTTATCTATTCAAATAGCTTAAATACTTTTAAGTTATAAAACTAATAGATAGGCTTTAACGATTCAAAAAAAAATCCACTTCTAAAATTTTAAATATCTTTATTGTATCTATTTACCATTGTTAGAGAGTTGCAAATTGTGAATTGTACTCTATCTTATAGGACTGAGAAAGGAAGAAAACTATCAAGTAGTGACTGAATCATAAAAAAAATTCCAAAAATAATGAAAGTTACTGTCAAACGGTGACAAATATATATCCTCTTAGTCATTTGCACATGGTGATTTAGAAAATGGTGAGTAAGAAGTAAAAGAGAACTGGGTCATAGCACTGCAAAATGGTCATGAGTTATGAAAGGAAATTCACTATTCTTTTGATCACAAAGGAGATCGAGATAATAACCAACATAATGATGTGCAAACATCCTTAGAAAGAAATTACCACAATAGAGTTTGAAAGGAATTGCATCTACTATTTTATGTTGATATAGATATGTTCTAGTATGTAGTTAATTGTTGTATCATAATAGATAGGCTAAATAATTTTTCATGTACCATTGTTTTAAATTTTAAATTGCTATACCTTATTCTAGAAGAAAATCATAGGGGGAGTCTATACATAAGACATCATTATTTCAAATTTAAAATTGCTAGCTCTTTCACAATTATTTGCTTCATTTATTTGATCTAAGACAACCTGCTGTATAGAAGATTCTCTCAAAATCAATGTAAAATCTTTTATTCTGGAATGACTGTTTAAAATATTTCCCATCATAAAAATGAACAAAAGCATCAATCATTAACCTGAACTTTGCAAGAGTTTCATCAAATTCTACTTTTCCACTCTCTTTTCCATTCTAAATTGTATTCCCAATTTCATCCATGAAGAACTTCCTCAGCCTATAGATCTTACTATTAGTCATAACTTTACCAGGTGTTGAGGATAGCTTCAATTTTTTACCCAAGCAACAATTGACAAAATTCAGCCTAATTCTGGTAAGGCTGAATTTGGTCAATTGTTGCCTGGGTAAAATCTAGAAGCTCTCCTCAACACTTGGTAAAGTTATGGCTAACAGTAGGATCTACAAGCTCAAGAAGTTCTTCATGGATGAAATTGGGAATAAAATTAAGAATGGAAAAGAGAGTGGAAAAGTAGAATTTGATGAAACTCTTGCAAAGTTTAGGTTAATGACTGATGCTTTTCATTGTTATGATGGGAAAGATTCTAAATAGTCATCCTAGAATAAAATATTTTACAATGATTTTGAGATAATCTTCTATACAAAAGGTTGTTTTAGATCAAATAAATGAACAAAACAATTGTAAAGGAGCCATTAGTTTTGAATTTGAAACAATGGTGTCTTATGTATAGACTCCCCCTATGATTTTCTCCTAGAATAAGGTATAGCAATTTAAAATTTCAGAAAATGGTACATGAACAACTATTTAGCCTATTTTGTATGCTACAATAATTAACTACAAGCTAGAACATATTCATATCATCATAAAATAGTAAGTGCAATCACCTCAAAAGTTTTTGTACTTGAGTACGAGAGTACCTAAGCTTCAAGTCTTTCTAGATGAAACCGATAGTGGAAAAGTGTAGTCTCCATCTAACCGAACCATCTTCGGAGCTCTTCCCTAAAATGAGGATTGAAAAAATTAGAAGAAAAGGAATACCATAATTCTAAAGTAACAATGTGTACCAAGCCAAATGTCAAAAAGTATAATTAAAAAGATAAATCCTTACAATTGGACCTCAAATTGGACCAAGAAGATTTATGATTTTATCTTTAGAATGTAGGAACTTTCTCTGTTAGATCTTCATGACCTCAAATTGGATATTAAATTGGACCAATAAAATTTATGATTTTATCTTTAGAATGTATGAAATTTCTCTATCAGATATTAAAGATCTTAGATTGGATGTGAAATTGGACAAGCAGATTTATGATTTTATCTTTAGAGTAAAGGAACTTCCACTGTTGTATATTCAAAAATTCCTATGCTCAGGTTCTTCTTCCAAGAAAAATCACCTAGAAGTGTTTTAGGCCAACTGACAATACTCTCCAACCTGGTTATGTCACTAATACCAATCCAAGTTTTCCTAAACCATCCATGCCCAAATGTTGCATCACAAACTATTCTTCTTGCAAATAAAAATGCTGCATATTAACACCTTCTAAATAAAACATTTAATCATCATAAAATTATAATTAATAAACCATTTCAGTTTCAAAAGGAATTTGATATCATTTACTATCAAAATAAAAGTTGTATAAATTGAAAAAAATTACATGAAGCCTCCTAAATGTAGTTTAAATAAAGTTTATAGGATGGGTTTCAGCATAAGAATCTTTCTACTATAGCTCTCAATGAATTTATTATTAGTAGAAAAAAAATTCTTCACACTCGAACTAATGTAGTCAAACATTTATTCCAAAAGTATGCTAGTAGGAGTTAACTAAAATTGATTACCTCTTGTTGCAATAAAGAGCCTATAACTCTGGTTGCTATGCAAAGTGGTTGGGTTATATCAATTATGTATTTCATTCAAGCACAACCCATTTTTAATGGGTTATTCTAGAGAGTGATCAATATTTTCTAAACCTTATGTATGTTACCTAAAAATGTACAACTTAAACAACAAACCAAGTTTGTTACATACTTGAATGCAATCTTGGGTTACCACAAAATATAATAATGTGATTTGCTAATAACCATTATGGAAAGTATTAAAGCAAGACCCATGCTATATAGGATACATTTCCTTGATTAGGTTTACATACCTTAATAATCAAACACAAGCTTCCAACACACTCTAGGATAAAATCCAAGATCATACCACAACCTTGTCAAGACAACTAATTTTCTAACCCAAGATTTAAGGTTGTTTTTAATACCAACATAATCATTGGTAAGAGCGTGACTAGGGTAAAGACCCTAGGCCTCCATAGAAACATAAACCATAACTCTAGTGGATTAGTGAGGTTGCAAAATCCTTAAGATTGAGACATTATAGCAAATAAAAAAATATTTCAATCTAGAGATTGTAGCCAATAACAAGCACACTATATAGCTAAATGATATTTGTAAATGAAATCTATGGTAAGAAGAATGACAGTCACTTGAGGTGTGACAGTAAAAAAGAGGTTGAGTAGTGACAAGATAATAAAGCTCAAACCTTGCATAATAAAGTGGAGATTTTAACAGTGAGTTTCCTTACCCCCTTGTTGACCTTAAGGTTTTTCCAAAGCCTATTGGAAGTGTTAGACAAGGCAAATGCAATTAGAGAATGATTGTTCAAATGAAGTAATAGTGGTAATCACAGGTTCAATGTTTCTTCTTAGCCATTGTGTAATGGAGGTAGTGGATTGCATGTTTGAGTAATTTTTTGAGACTCATCAAAGATGGGGGAATAGTGTATAATATCTTGTGGATTGTGAAGTAGCGAAAATAAGGTTGAAGGATCTAAAGACCCACAATACCATGAAACAATGAGTCCCCTGTAGTAAGTAAGTAGGAAATTTATAGGGCATAGTTTGATTTTATAGAAGGATTCTCATGAAAGGAATCTTCATAACAGTGAGTGAGTTGTTTGAGATTTCAGCTAAGGGTGCAATATCTCGTCTTAAAGGAAGTTAGAAAAGTAGTAATGTGCAAGAAAATAAAATTTTAGATAGCAAAAAATTCACAATGTTATCTTGCATAATTCCTTGAGTTTGAAGATAAAAATCTCATTATATCTTGATGAAAGTAGTGACCTTAATGGTCAATCATTGGCAACCATAATTTTGAAACATTCTATTGTGCTTATGGAGGAAGCATGTTAAGCAAGGCAGTGAGTGGTGGTTTGGGACAATGGCAGGTATGAAGGACTTGCTTTATATGCATACTATGCAATCTAGCTTAAGAAACCATTCTTATAAGAGATTGATGGTGGATTATGGAACTCAAGGGTTACTATGATAAGGATTAAAGCAAAGACTAAGATCTATTTAAAAGGCAGTGCCATGAAGATATTAAATATGTCATATGCAAAACCCTAGCAACTAGAGTAATGAATATAGCGCTAAAGAGGATAGTGTGTTGGGGCAGATTTAGGAGATCTCCACATTATCTAATCATAGGAAAATACATCATTTATTTATTTTTTTAAATTAAAAGAAATCATTCTAAATGATATATAGGATACCTTGATACTTCAAAAGCATCTGATTTATTTTTTAAAATTAAAAGAAATCATTCTAAACCTTATATAGGACGCATTGATACTTCAAAATCATCTCATTTATTTTTTAAAATTAAAAGAAATAATTCTAAACCCTATATAGGATACATTGATACTTCAAAATCATTTGAAGGAATTTGATATTATGTAAATATATGTGATGAGGGTGCAACCCGAGACACAAAAAATAACACACACCACCAAAGATTATTATTGCTATTATGAATATGAAAAAATTACATGCAGAGGATCTCAAATCCTCGAGTTCTGCAATACATGCAAAATTACAGAAACTGTAGAAAAACCCTTCTCCTATGCACTCTTTACCCAAAAAGCTACCCAAAAATCAAAAACTAGCTCCCAAAAATAATCCCCCTAGATTGGAGCCAAAAACCACCTTTTAATAATGAGTTTTGGTGTTTTTGTGCCCAAAATTACAATTTGAAATTCAAAAATTGACCCCTAATTCAAAAATTGGCAATTTTCAAAAAATTGACCAACTTCCGGAAGCCATAAATTTTGATCTAGGACTCCATTTTTTGAATTGTTTGAACCGTTGGAAAGGTCTTAGAGTGAATAACATGTTAAAAAACACCTCCATTGGTTTTGATTATTTATGGGCCCGCACAAGACCCTTTAGTGCCTCAAACAAGGCTCATAAGATTTTTTAGGGCAAAAAGCTCAAACTGAAACTTGAATAACTTTCAAACCAGAAATGATCTTGACCTAATTATTTCACCAAAGTGCTTATTTTTCTGACTTGAAGCTTCCCTAAAATTTCTACCTCCTCACAACTTCAATTTCACACATGCTAAAAATAACAGTTGAGCAGAAAAAGCAAAAAAACAATTCTGAAAGTTGGGAATTCTTATTTGACGAAAAGGGTATCCAAAAATGAAAAAATATCTACAAAAATCTAAATGAGATTAAAGATATGTTTGGGTGATGTAGGATTTCCCTTACACCACTGGATGCTCCAGCATTAGAAACCCAGGGTAATTTGAGAAGTGACCCCGTCACGTCTCAGATGGTTGAGGAAAACCCAAACGGTCAACCTCTACCTTAGACAACCAGGATGAATCCTCCATAGGCCTTCCTCTCCACTTCACCAGGTATTCTTCATACTTCCTATTTTTGGTACTCCTTCCCACATGGCTATCCAATATTTCCTCAATCTCCTCCTTCTCTAAAGTAGCTTCTGGAATGCCACATTGTTCCATTGCTGGTACTTCCTTTGTGCTACCTTCATGATACTCTGCCAAATATGAAATGTTGAACACAGGGGAAATGTTGACTCCATCTAGAAACTCTACCTCATACGTGTTCCCTGAATCATTCCTCTTCAAAATTTTATAGGGACTGAACTTCTTCATCTTCAACTTGTTATAGGTCCCCATTGGAAACCTTTCTTTCCTCAAGTGGACCATCACTTCATCACCAATCTGATAATCCTTATACCTCATCTTCTGATCTTCCTTAGCCTTATACTGCATATTCATCTTTCTAATATGTTTTTTTACCTTCTCATGCATATTCTTGATGTGCCTCACAAAGTCTTCAGCTTCAACACTTGTCTTCTTCTCTTGGTCCATCTTTCTCAGTTCTAGACCGATCAAGGGACTACCTCCATACAGAATTTGGAATGGTGATCTACCAATGCTTCTATTGACAAAATTGTTGTAATTTTTTTTTTCTTAGGTAAGATCAACTCCCATCCCTTGGGTTTATCTCCTACCAAGCATCTTAGTAGGTTACCCAAACTCCTGTTCACTACCTTAGTCTACCCATCAATCTATGGATGGTGTGAAAAATTGAACTTCAACTCTGTTTTCAACTTCTTCCATAAGGTCCTCCAAAAGTATCCAATGAATTTGGTGTCACGATCTGAGACTATACTCTTTGGTAGACCATGTAGCCTCACCACCTCTCTAAAGAACAAGTCAGCAATGTTGACTATATCATGGGTCTTCTGGCATGGGATGAAATGTGCCATCTTTGAAAACCTGTCAACTACCACAAATACTGAATCATTCCCTCTTTACATCCTTGGAAAACCAAGAACAAAGTCCATACTTATATCCTCCCACAACCTCTCTGGTACAGGTAAGGGCTCATACAACTCTGTATTCTAGCTCACTCCTTTAGCCATTTGACATACCCTGCAACTCTGCACAAACTTCTTCACATACTGTGATAATTGAGGCCAATAATAATTCTCACTGATAATGGAAATGGTCTTATCCCGACCAAAGTGTCCTTCCATTCCCTCACTATGCTTCTCCTTTATCAGGTTCTCCCTCATGGAGCTCCTTAGAATACACAATTGGCTTCCCTTAAACAAAATCCCTTCTTGAATTATGTATTCTAGCCACTTTGTCTTGTCAACTGTAATAGGCTCCTTACAAGCTTTCCAAGCCTCTACAAAATCAGGATCTTTCAGATACAATATCTTGAGTTCACTGAACCCAACCACCTCAATCTGCATTTCTGTCAACAACGTATGCCTCCTACTTAAGGCACCTGCAACCCTATTTGACTTCCCACTCCTATGCTTTAAAACAAAGGTATAACTCTGCAAAAATACTACCCATTTCATATGCCTCTGGTTTAATTTTCCCTGACTACTTAGGTACTGTAATGCTTGATGATCAATATACAAAAAAAATTCCTTCAGAAACAAATAATGCCTCCATTTCTTTAATGGTTGAACTATTGCATAAAATTCTTGATCATATACAGAAGACTTTCTCTTTGCATCATTTAACTTTTCATTGAAATGGGTAATGGGCTTACCTTCTTGGCTTAACACTGCTCCAATAGCACAACCATTGGCATCACAATCCACCTGAAACACCTTATTGAAATCTAGGAGGGCTAAAATAGGTTGTTCTATCACCTTCCTCTTCAATAGATCAAAACTCTTTTCTGCTCTAGTGCTTCACTTGAACTCTTTTCTATCCCCTCTCATTGTTTAAGTTAGGGGTGCACAAATACTACTGAAGTTTCTAATAAAATTTTTGTAAAAATTGGCCAAACCATGAAAAGATCTCACCTCAATAGCAGTTCTTGGGGTAGGCCATTCCAGAATAGCCTTCAACTTCTCTAGGTCCATCTTGAGACCTACTATTGAGACAACAAACCCCAAGTACACTAATTCCTTCTTCACAAAACTACACTTCTTCAGATTAATCAACAATTTCTCTTCTCTTAATTTCTCAAGGACTCTACCAATATACATCATATGCTCATCCAGTGACTTATTGAATATCAAAATATCATCTAAATACACAATAACAAAACTTCCTAGAAACTCTTTCAGTACCTCATTCATGAGCCGCATGAATGTTCTCGGTGAATTGGTCAGCCCAAAAGGCATGACTAACCACTCGAGCAGGCCCTCTTTGGTCTTGAAGGAAGTCTTCCATTCATCTCCCTCTCGAATCTGGATTTGGTGATATCCACTCTTCAGATCAATCTTTGTGAAGTACTGAGCTCCACTCAAATAGTCGATTAGGTCATCCATCTTTGGCAGGGGAAATCTATACTTGATCGTTATCTTGTTTATCGCCCGAGAGTCTATACACATCCTCCACTCCCCATCCTTCTTCAGTGCTAGTACTGTAGGTATTGCACATGGACTCAGACACTCTCAAATCAAACCCTTTCTCAATAGCTCCTCAACTTGTCTATTCAACTCCTCATTCTCTGCAGAAGTCATGCTATGTGCTGCCTTATTCAACAAATTGGCTGCAGGGATCAAGTCAATCTGATGAATGATCTTACTCACAGGTGGTAAACCCTTAGGTACATTATCAAAAACAATATCCTAAAACTCATTCAATAACCCAAAAACTTCTACTGGAACCTTCAAACTATCCTCCTTATCCATTCTAGGAATCAATGCATAACACACATGCTCATGCTTCATGCCTTCTAAAAATTTCCTTCCATCAACATAAAAAATTCTAGCACTACTACATACCTTTTCTTCATCTTTCTTTAGAGGTTTCAACTTATGGCAGACTCCATCCTTCATTAGGGAATAAGTGTTTGCATGGTCGTCATGTATAGCTCGCATGTCAAACTACCACGATGTCCCCAACAACATGTGACATGCATCCATAGGGATGATATCACATAGTACCTCATTACGATAGCTTCCAATCTTGAACTTCACCAAGCATTCCTCATTGACCAAAACTTTATGGTCTTTCTACAACCAGGCAATCTAATATGGATGTGGATGTCTTTCCCTCATCAGCTTCAACTTCATAACCATCTCTTCTAACACCAGATTATTAGTGTTCCCACCATCAATAATGACTTTACAACATTTGTCTTCACACTTGCACCTTGTGCTGAACATATTCTTCCTTTTTTTTGGCTACTTCTCGTTAGTCACTAGGGCTCTTCTAACCACTAGGGCTTCTCCCCTTTCAACATCACTTGAGTGCTTAGATTGTGCCTCCTCATCTGCATGTGCAACCCTTGCACGACCTTCTGACCTTCTATCTGTCCTTCCTTGGTGTTGTGGAAAATCATAGGCTCAATGCCCTTCTTCACCACAGTGGAAACAAGTTCATCTGAAACCACCTCTTTCGGGTCCTTGCCTAGACCTTCCTCATCCTCTACCTCTTTGAACACCACTATTTTGATCATGAGGGTAGTAGAAGTTATCATTCCTCTAGCTTTGACTAGTACCCACATCTTCATTTTTCTTCTCATCCTCATTTCAACTTCCAGAAGATTTTCCACTACCCCCTTCCACTTTGACCTCCTTGTCCTTTTTTCTTATTTTCAAATCTTTTGTTCAGTTTCTCTTCAAATTTCAAAGAAAATTGGCACGCATCCTCAATGGAGGTCATTTTGACCAAGCTTAGCTCCTCTTGAATGCTCGGTCATAACCCATTAAGGTAAGGGGATACCTTCTCCTTTTTGGCCTCTACATGTCCCATTATGATGATCATCTTGTCAAAATCTTCTATCTATTGTTTCACAAATCTACTTCCTTTCTTCAACCCTTGCAATTTCTTTAGTAGATCTAACTCATAGTCCACTGGTATGAACTGCTTCTTCAGTTTCTCCACCATGCGATCCCATCTAGTGATCTTTCCTTTTCCTCTCTTATTTCTTTCTAGTTGGACCTCTTTGCACCAAATATTGGAGTGGCCCTTCAGCTTTATTTTTCACAAACTTAAGCCAATCTAGGTCCTCTACTTCTTCATACTCAAAATACTCTTCCAACTCATTGATCCAGTCAATCAACTCTTCCATGTCTAGACTTCCGAAAAAATTGGGAACTTCTACTCTAGATCTTTTTCTGATATTTGAAATGGCCCTTATCAACCACATTTGATCATGATCAATCACTTCTTCTTCCTCTTCTACATCTGTATCTTCCACCTCTTCTTCATCCTCACTTTCTTATCTTCTTCTCGAGTTTCTCCTCTTCTCAACTCTTCTTGCAATGCATCAATTTTTCTTTGGAGGGCTCTCAAACCCTCGACCGTGAATGGTTCCCTTCCACTAGCATTTTTGACACCTCTGGCACCACCTCACCTACTATGCACTACTCTTGGAGGCATCTTGAATATATTGAACCCATAGCCACAGTCCTAGTGTGAACTGCCTCATGATCGACGATCTGTCTATATGCTCAAGAACAACCCGCTCTGATACCACTTGATGAGGGTGCAACCCGAGACACATAAAATAACACACATCACCAGAGATTATTATTGCTATTATGAATATGAAAAAATTACATGCAGAGGATCTCAAGTTCTGCAATACATGCAAAATTACAAAAACTATAGAAATTCCCCTTCTCTCCTATGCACTCTTTTCCCAAAAAGCTACCCCAAAATCCAAAACTAGCCCCAAAAAATAACCCCCCCTAGATTGGAGCCAAAAACACCTTTGAATAATGAGTTTTGGTAGTTTCGTGCCCAAAATTACAATTTGAAATTCAAAAATTGAGCCCTAATTCGAAAATTGGCAATTTTCCAAAAATTGACCAACTTCCGAAAGCCATTGCTTTTGATTCGAGACTCTGTTTTTTGAACCATTTGAACCATTGGAAAGGTCTTGGAGTGAAGAACACATCATGAGCCGCCTTTGCTAGTTCTCCATATTTTTGGGCCCGTACGTGACCATTTAGTGCCTCAAATAGGGCTCAGAAGATTTTTCAGGGTAAAAAGATGAAACTGAAACTTGAATAACTTTCAAACCAGAAATGATCTTGGCCTAATTTTTTCACCAACGCATTTATTTTTCCACCCTGAAGCTTCCCTAAAATTTCTACCTCCTCACAACTTCAAATTCACACCTGCTAAAAATAGCAGTTGAGCAGAAAAAGCAGAAAAACAATTCTGAAAGTTGGGAATTCTTATTCGATGAAAAGGGTTTCCAAAAATGAAAAAACATCTACAAAAAGATAAATGAAACTAAAGATATGTTTGGGTGATGTAGGATTGCCCTTACACCACTGGATTCTCCTACATCAATATGTCAATTAAATACCTAGATTACAAATAGTACCGTGAACAATGTAACCCTTATTGAGCAGAGCACGAATGAGATAAGCAACAATGAATCTTATGCCTCTTGTTATGCACATCTCCTTACCATTATCTATCATTCTTTACTGAAACTTTACAAGCTAGGCCTAAAAATAAATTTTAAATGAAGGTTTTTGAGTATGTTTATTGAAATGAAAACTCCATTTTGGTGGGCTACACCTAAAAATAAGATTTTGACAAAAGTTTTAGACTATGTTTATTAAATTTTTAGAGTGTTTTGGTGGGATATATTCTTGATTCCTTAAATGATTTATTCAAATGTATTGTGACTAAATAAATTACTAACTATTTAGTCATTTTTATTTGTGTGACTAAATATTTTTTAGTCAACGACCAAATTAATCATTTATTTACTCATTTATGAGTTGCAAACAATTAGTAGAATTTACTCATTTTTAGTTGTGACTAAAAGTCTTAGTCACCTAGTCATTTATTTTCCAAATTCTACTAGTGAGAAGAGAAAAAGAAAGAACCCTTTGGTGAAGAAGAGAAAGAAGATAGAAAATAAGAGTTTAAAGTTGGAAAGAATGAATAAGTGTCTCACAATACCATGGAATAACTAAAGTCCTATGAGGGATCCTTCAGCATACCACTTGTTGTGCAGTTTTTCAACACACGCCCCACTGAATGTGGGGATCCTCTTTTTTTCGCTTTTTGGTGTTTTGGCCCTTTTTTTCTAGAGGTTTTGCTTGCTTGGGTTTGTACTTTAATGTCCAATTTTTCCAATTGAAGTGGCATTTTTTTGAACCATGTTGAAAATCTAAGCTTTTCACTTTATCTCAGGTTTTCTAATATTTTCAGGAAAATCCGCCTGGGCCGGATTCTCCCGGTTTCCCCCTAATGTCCTAAATTGCGACTTTTGCATTGCTTTTGGTAAATTCCGTACATCTCAGATTTCCCCAAAATCCAGGGCGGTGTCGAATCCCCAAAATTTGTGGTGGTGTCGAATCCCCAAAAGTCTTTTGTGGCCATGACTATCTTGTCAAGTGTATTAATGACACTTGTGTGCAGGTCTTTGGGCTTTGATATATTGATTGTTTAACAATTTATTGATCATTTGAGTTGGTGTGTTTGTTGGATATCTGGTTTTTGAGGCCATTCAGATTGAGCGTTGAAATTTCTTGTGCATGGGCTATATTCAGTTTGCATTCAACAGTTATATCTCGAATTCACCAGTTTCAACCTTTGCATTTCCATGGTATGTAGACATGCCCTTTTGTTTGTTGATTTCAATGGCTTTTCCTTGTTTTCTCAGGGAGTCCTTCATAGGTTTCCTGGTTTTCTTGGATGCGCGCCTTCATTTGGCATTTTGGAGTTTTCATTTGGTGCACCAATCCATTTTTATTGATCATGCCTGTGCATTTTAGTTTGGTGTTTCTTCTTATTTAGGTGTTGGCTTCCTATGGTTTCATACTCTCCATTTTGGTACATGAGCAAGTCATCCGTGCTTTCATGGCAGATGTTTAGAGTTTTTTGACCTAGGGCATGGTCAATCCTCTTCAAAATTCTGTGAAGGGTGTCTTTAGTTCATGTTTTATTCATAAGCATCCTAGGTTGAGTTGGTTTCAGAATTCTAGCATAGATCCGGAGTGATTTGAATTAATTTGGTAAAAGTACCGAGGATGTAGACAGGTTTGGGTTATCGAGATCTTCGTGGAATTCCACTTCCCTAGGATTTCCCCAAATTTTCTATCTCCTCTTCATTAACCACTCTCTACTAGATTTCATTTGGTTTCGCCAAAATCCATTCCATCCAGATTTTCCCAAGGTCTAGGGTTGGGTTGTTTTATCGATTTCAAGCTTTGATACTATTATATCTGGACTTTGCCAAAATTTGTTCCATCCGGATTTTCCCGAATATTTCGTGCCTCTTCATTTTCCTCGTGTTAGTTATAACTATTGCTAATTTTGCTAGAATCCGTCTCCGGTGGATTCTTCTAGGTGTTTTGAGGAAATATTGAATTTGATGGTTATGGATGGTGGGTGTCTTAGTAATCTATTTGGTTGATTTAAGGAACTTATGCTAAGCATTGTCAATGCTTTTTTTTTATTAATTTGATGATTTAAATGATATTATGGGATTTTGTATGTTTGGTTCACTATAATCCGCCTGGTCCAGATTTTCCTGAAAATCTTTCCCAGTGTAGAATCCGTGAGAGGAGCTAAATCCAGAGTTTTGAGATAATGATCTTCTACACTTGTTGCTTCTTGTGGATCTAATTGTGGTTACTTTTATGTGTTTATAGGAAGGATCAGGACAAAATGTTGCTGGTCAAGGCAAGGGAAAGGCAACTGATCCTAGTGCGGAGGCTTCTATCATCTCGGATACAGAAAAGGTTAAGTTGGATATCAAGAGCAGAATTCTTGATGGCAACATGACCTCAATTTGGTCAGGGATCATAGATATGAATGTAGGCATGTGGGATTAAGAGGAATTCAAGGTTGAGATGTCAACACCGAACCCTCCTCTGTTGGTAGTAGGGATGGTCTGATCTGGATTGGCTCATGTGGTAGGTTTCCCTCCTATAGTACAATGTTATGAATTGGTATTGGAATGTGGCAGAAACTATGATAGAGCAACACAAAGGATAGTGGGTCCCCAAGGAAGAATTTTTGTTGGTTTCAGTCCTGTGTCTATTACTGCAACCTTTGACATGCCTGACAGGTCCCATGTGGTAAGTTTTGACATGAACGATGCTAGAAAATACTATGAAGAGAGCATAGTCAAGTCACAATAGGTAATTAACACCTGGTTAGAGAAGCCAAAATCACATTTTTCCAAGTTGCCTAAGCAACTATCCAGGCTCAAGTTCAACAAGGAATACTATAACGCTATCACTCTTCTCAGCAGGTTCGTGGGATTGAAGAGTGCACGTGTATTTGAGACATGGATGTTTAATACGACTGGAAGGATAGAATAGGGAACTGATTATCATTGGCCAGGTGTTATCAGTGTTGAAATTCATAATCAGTTGGCAATGTCTTGCAGACCAAGACTTTCACCATGACCTCTTACCTAGTGTATTCATTGACCAGACTTCATCCATACAAGGGATTGAGCACTAGAGGTGTCTTTGGGTAGGATGTTATTTATGAAGTGTATCCACAATTGCATTTGACTAGTGGAAGCTATCGGAGGTCAAATGATGCATTCACAAAGTATATTACCAGACTACTCTAGGGTGTAGAGCATGTCAGAATCTCGGATAAGGAAAAAGAATTGATAAGAAGGTATGGAGCTTGGTTTATCAAGTTCCCAATCTTCTCATATATTAGAATTGATGGTTTTCAGAGGGAACCCTACAAGCTCCCTAGGTATCCTATAGATCATATTGTGTTGTTAGAAGTCACTAGAGAAATCTGTGACTTTTAAAATGTGGTAAAGGGAGAAATGCATAAGATAGGGTTTGGGAATGATTTCCCTTTGAAGATGGGAATGGGTGAGGTTTGTCCTTCCATTCAGTCTGCTCATGTTACCAAGGAGGAGATGAGTACATTTACACTTCCTTTCCATACTAAGAGAACAAGGTTTGATATCACTAGCGAGGCCCAAAAGAAGGCCAATAGAGATTATAGCCATAAGGCTCACATTGAGGACTATTGGATTAACCTTGCTGATGAGTTTGAGGTAAGAAAGAAGAGATTTTGCAGGTTGCCAGTGGATTTGGTAAGATTGTACAATGTAAGAGCCATCCTGGATCAGGTAAAGGAAAATGGAAATGTGATCTAGGGTCATGTGTATGAGGTAGTGAAAGATAAACTAGTAGGAGAAGTCGACTAGTTAGAGGAGGAAAAGAATGACTTGGATCAGGTTATGGCCTGAGTGATCAAATTTACCAAAATGTGGTTAAAACACAAGACGCTGGAGTTGGAGAGCGAGGGTGTTCCATGAACCTATGAGTTGATGGGAGACTTAGAGTCTCATTCTACTTCCGAGGCTTCGCTTGAACCAGATCAAAGGGGCAAGGAGAAGGTGGAATCTCCTTTTAGAATTCAATTAAGAGAAGTTCAAGCTGAAAAGGATGTAGAGTTGGGCAAACAGAGGAAGCATGCTTCTAGGAAAGAAATTGGAAAGAACCAAGAGGAGGAAGAGGTTGAAAGTGTTCATGCACTAATGAAGAAGAGAAGAATCACAAGGACATCCTAGAAGGTCGAGAAAGTTCCTAAGGCCGACAAGAAGGTTGAGCCACCAATGGTAGAGGTGGAGAGTTCAAGGGAAAAGACATAAGTCTATATGAGGAGATCAAGTTCTCCTTCCCCAAGGGATACCGTAGCCAAGGAGAGTATTTCAGTAAGTATCCCTATTGTTGAACAGGTTGGTCCCTCCATTCTTCATGATGCTGGTAGTGTAGCGGAAGAAAAAAAACAATATGAAAGTCCTAAGAATTTGGGCGAGGAAAAGTTCAAAGAAGGAGACCTCTTTAGTGCAGAGGCAAAAATTAATAAGGTAGTTAAATCTCCCTTGGTGGAACATACAGAATCTCTTGAAAAAGAACAAATAGATGAGTCTCTCCAAGAGGAAGAGGAAATACTTGCTAGGGCCCCCTCACTAGTGGAGGTTGTTGTGGAAGAATAGGTACGGCAGGAAGAGAACCCAATAGTGGATGTTCCTAAAAATCCAAGTGTTGAGAAGGATGTAACTACAGATCAACAGGAGAAAAAAAAGGATAAACAAGACACAATGCCTGTTGGGTCTACTATTCTAGATTGGCCTGAGAGGGAATTGAAGAGAAAAATGTTAATAGTGGAGGATGCTCCTCCTAATTGGGATGCTCTCATCGTCAATGTAGAGAGGCGAAAGGTAAAAAGGAAGGCAAGAGTTGTATCCTAGATTGAGAGGGATGGATCAAGTAATCGGGTGGCCCATATTGCTACCCCTGCTCCAAACAAAAAGAGGGATAATGTGACTACTCAAGACTATTAAGTGCAGACTGTTGAGTTGGGACATGCTATTGTTGAGCAGGATATTGAAGAGTATGAGGGTTCCAGTGCAGTTATTGTGGGGAGATTGAAAAAGGCAGTACAAACTAGGCATGAACTAGAGAAGGAGAATGAAAAATGAAGGAAGTACTTGCAAGATTTGATGAAACCTTTGCAAGCTATTGCTTCCTCCTCTACTATAGGGTTCCTACCCCAGGAGACAATTTTTGAGTTAGAGAAGATGAAAGGAACTTCACATGCTATGGTTACCTAGTTGAAAGGTGTCCAAGCTAAGGGAGATGAGGCCATTAAGGGAATATTATCCACTGGAGTGGATGCAATGAGATTGATTAATTGGTTAAAGGCTTCATTGGCACAAGATGATGTGGATACCAACCTCCTACTGCAAAAAATTACAACCATCATGGGCTTCACTGAGGATAGATTAGTATAGTGCAAGATTCTTCCTTTTCCAAGAGTTTCTAAACCTTGGGAGTGGTTTGAAATCCTAAAAATGAGGCAGAAGGCCTTGAAAAAGATTCAAAAACAAGTGAGGAAAATTGAGGATGCTCTAACTGGTGTTCATGAGAGGTGCATTTCATTCTTTGAGGTCATGATTGGGAGGAAGAAGTTCGCTCCAAAGCATCTCAGTTTGGAGCAACTTAGAGAATGGTGGAGAGATGTGTATTCTCCAGTCAGTGAAGGGCCAATTACTAAACATCAGTTGGATGATGCTGCAACTTAAATTATAGTCATTGACAGATATTTGACCAACAAAACTGATTGGGATGGTATAGTTAGGCAGGCAAGAGAAGATATCAAGACCCTTGAGAGAAAGATTAGGGTTTTGCCTATGCCACCTGTTGTTGAGCTGGATAGGATCCTGTTGGCTATACATGGTGAAGAAGATAAAGCTAAAGATAAGGATGGGGAGTGATTATATAAGGTTACGTTGATATTTGTGCTTCCCATTAATTCACATGTATTGGGACGACCTTTTGATATCTTTGCGGTTTTTCATGAAATTGGTGCCAGTGGCACATTTCATGTGTTCGAATTTAATCTTTGAGGCTGACCTCTTGTAGGTCATATTTTATTGTAAATCATCATTTTGGCCGCCCTATCTTGTGTATTCTCTATAAAAGCAGGCATGTTTCCTCATCTCAGATAGAAGATAGGAGATTAGAAAATAGAGATAGAAGGATAAATAGATCAGGAGAAAGTAGCTAGGTGGTATTAGAGCAAGTTAGGGTTTATCTTCAAGCAAATGTTGTAACAAAGAACTGGAATTGCTACCATTTTTGGATGATTTAATATAAGAAGGATATTGTGTTTGGTATCTATCTTTTGGAATCTCATCCGGCATGGTTCTTGTTATTCTATCTTTCAAATTGCTTAATGTTTAGGGTTAAATGATTTGATAATGCTTAGGGTTTCATGTTTGGAATGTTTGCAGTGATCTCTAGTCCATACTTTTTGTAGTTAGTTGATTGTTAGCTACTTTGCAAAGTTAGTCTGGACCTATATTTGTGCTTAGTTCAATTGTGAAGGTTTATTCACCTCAATTGCTGTATGGTTGACTAAATGAATGTTTATGATTTGAATTTTTTTCAATATCTTAGAAGATTGCACTCTTTTTTTGGAATTGCAGATTCATCTAGGTCAAGCAGAGAATAGTTTATGAGAGATCAGTCCATTTCAAGCATTTTATCCTTTTGCATTTTCAATCTTAGGGTTAGAAGTAATTTTAAAATTATCTCTAAAACCTTTATCTTTTGTTGTTTCTTTATTATTCGGGTTGCAATCAAGTTTCAAAGTATCATTTTAGTGTCTATATTTGAAAAGATTCAGAATCCAGTGTTGCTCGTAGTAAGATCCCTTTGTGATTACCAACATTTTCAAATTTATCACTTAGTTGTTTTACTGCATTGTCAAGACCTGACATTAGAGACCTTGGGGTTATCTCTTTTCCATAGAGATTTACCTTTCAAGAGAGATAGGATTTTATATTCTATCTGAGTTGTTGCTATGCAGAAAACACCATCAACTAATTGGTGCTAGAAGGAGGGCTTTGAACAAGCAAGCTAGAGTGTTTCTTAAATGCCATCTCTCCTGAGAGACTTAGAAGAAGAACTAGATCCACTCTAGGAGAAAAAGTTTTCCAATAATTACAAGCCCCTACTAGGTCAAGAAGAACTAGGAGAGGGGAATAATCATCATCAGCTCATCCACTTCCATCATATCCATCATCCTCATCTTTATCTGACTCTGAGGGGAATCCCATTTTACAACTACAACCAATCATAAATCAGCCAGTACCACCCCCACTACCACCGATGGCTTTTCATGCTACTAATCCATCCCCATTGATCTTGAATAATTACAATGTTATGTCCAAAAATCCTGAGCATTTCTGCTCTAAGTTTCATACTCATGATCCTAACAGAACTGCATAAGAGCATATTTGGATTTTCTAGACTTGTCCGAGAGATAGAGGGATTAACGATGTGGATGTTGCATGTAGACTATTCCGCTATTCTCTAGGAGAAGAAGCCTTTTATTGGTATAATCAATTACCTACTGCTTCCATCCATAATTGGATTGAGTTGGAAGTTGCATTCCTATGAAAGTTCAAGATTCCCATCAGTGCTAATGAGCTATACTTGCATTTTACTAGGGTAAAAAGAGAGATTAATGAGCCCATAGGATCATTCAATGATAGGTTGTATCAAGCATATACCAGGCTCCAAGCACCTTATGCTGGAAATGAAAATACTGCTTTGGAGATATAACTTGAGGCCCTATATAGCCTTCAAGCCACTTTCCTGAAACAAAGGGCTAATCCTCCAAATACTCTACTCACTGCATATGTGGAGGTAGTGAAAGTCAGTATAGACTTAAGACAACATTTATCAGGACCTTTGCCATCCTTGGGACCTGTTGCTCACCCTAGAAAAATTCAAGCCCTTAATCAAGCCTTGACTAGTCATGCTCCAATAATGAATCCTATGATGTCGCTACCTTTGGTTCCTCATCCAGGTCCACCTCTAAACCAAACTCAACCTACAACTTATTATCCTCAGCAGAGAGTTAATCAACCCTTATAGCAGCAACAAGTTGGCTTCCCTACATATTTGCAGAATTCAGAAATCCTGAATCAGGCTGTTGGTTCTGGGAATATACCTAGATATCCTTTGGGAGGTAATATGACTCCACCTAACAATCTGGACAAGGAGAGGTTGGATGAATTATCTAAGCAAGTGAAGAGGTTGAATATAGAGGTAACTTACTTGAGAATCAGAATAGCCAGCTTTAGGCTGCTTAAACGAATATACAATCCAGCTATGGCAAGGAAAACAAGAATTTCGAAAGAGGTTAATACTTTGATAGAAATCGAAATTATGATGGAGGGCAAGGTTCTGGTTAGAATTTTGATAAAAGACAAGGCTCTGGTCAAAATTTTGATAGAAACCAACAAGGTGGACAAGGATTTGATAGGGGGCAACAACCTAGGCAAAGTAGATCTTGGAATACTGGGCCTAATAATGGAGGGATTCCTACTCCTTTGGATCAACCTGTTACTCAAGAGAAGCCTCCAAATGGTGTATACCTAGCAGAAACAACTTTGTCTAAATGGTGTAGGCTCCATAAAACAAGTCAACACTCTGAGTTAGACTGTGCTGAGTTTCAGATAGCAGCTTCTATCTTTCAGTATGAAGTGGAAAATAACTCTATTGGGCAAGAAATTGTACCTTCAAACCCTTATGATTCTCTAGTATTGGTACTTAATCATGCTCCATTCCCAAAAGATGAGGAAAATAAACCAGAAGAAGTGTCTAATATAGAGGAGGAGGGGGATCAGCTGTTGAATAAAGATGAAATCTCCCAGTTGTTTAACAAAGAAAATGAAAATGATAATGACCCTTTAGATGAGGAAGAAGTTGGTGCTGAAGAAGTTCAGATGTTTCAATAGCCAACGAAGAAGTATGATTTAAGAAATAGGCCTGAAAGGAGTCCACAGGTTGGAGGTCCTTTCACCACTTCCATTCCCCCTAACAATTTCAGTACTCCACCAGATCCACAAGCAAGTAACAATCCATCTTATTCTCAGGTGCCAACACAATACCTGTCAAAGGGGAACAATGCTGAAGTTTCTAAGGATAGGCAGACTAGTGGCCACAAGGAATTTCAGGCTAACTTCAATATGGAGCGATTCAGTGAATATGTGACTGAGGAATTTAAGAAATTAAAGGTAAGTCTCTCTTCTTTTGAATTGTTAAGAGTTCCTGCTATTAGAAATGCAGTTTTGGGATTATTTAGTTCAAACACAACATCACTAGGGGTAGCCACAAGTGAGGCTACTACTAGGTCCTCTAATTCTTAAACACCCAGAAGTCAGGTCCAACCTATGGACAAGAGGGGAGATAAAGATAAAGGTCAGGTTACACAAGCTGATACTCATCTGAACTTATTTCAAGGTAAGATGGAAACTCCTCCTTTCCTATTTTTTGTTCATATCTTCAGAAAGAACTTGCATAATTGTCTTATAGATTTAGGAGCCTCTACAAATATTATGCCTTTTGTTGTTTGCAAATCATTGGGTATCACTCCCATAGCTTCTGAAAAGTAGGTTACTCAACTAGATAAAACAAAAGTGAGTGTGGTTGGAGATTGAACATGATCCCTATGCAGCTTGCATCAAATCCTAGGGTGTAGCAAGTGATCAATATCCATGTTGCTGACATCCCTGATACTTATGGATTGATCTTATGTAGGGATTTCACTAAAGCTTTGAATGGATACACATCCACAGACCATTCCCACATGTGGTTACCATGGAAAGGAGTTCCAAATCAAATCATAATTCAAAGGGAACCTAGGATAAAATATGTGATTACAGAATACCAAAATATCTCAAACAAGGTATTGGTGTCTAAAGTTGGCATGGGAAATTATGTGTTGGCTGCATCATTTGCAGAAGATGAAGAAGTTTTTATGTTGCAGGATTGTTCAAATGAACATCTTCTGGAGAGAAGTGGTCCTAAGACTTTGATTGAACTAGAGAATGAAATAAGTGATGAAGAAGATAGACAACTTGGTTTGTTGAACAACTTTCAAGAATTTATCCAAAAGTGTATGGAAGACCAAGTGAAATTAAAAGGAAGCATGACATTTGAAGAATTGTTGCTTCCAAGTTGGTGTAGAGTACATGATGCCTCTCATTCTAAGTTAGAATGTGACTTGTGTCAAAATGTTGTCAAACACATACATAAATGCATTAATCCAGCTCCACCTACTAGACTCGATGTCCAGGAGGAATCAAACAAAGATAAAGATAAAAGCTCAATGCTTCCTAAAAAACTCCTTATTTCTGGTAAAGAACGAGGTAAATTGAAGCAAAAAGAACCTAACGGCTGTTGGACACTAAGGTTTGATGGATCTAAATCCAAGCAGGGTGCTGGAGAAGGATTTGAATTGATTAGTCCTAAAGGAAAGAATTACTTTGCTGCTCACAGACTCCAGTTTCAATGCACTAATAATGTTGTTGAATATGAGGCTTTAATCCATGGCTTATTGATGGCATCAAGAAAAAAGGTTAAGATATTACAAGTATTTGGAGATTCTCTATTGGTGGTCAAACAAGTAAGAAAATAGTATTCATGCCGTGATAGAAGGATGAAAAACTATGGGCATAGAGTGTGGGACCTCATTGAGGGGTTTGATGCCTTTAATATCCAATTGTTCCCTCAGAACAAAAATTAGGTTGCTGATTCTTTAGCTCAAGCTGCCAGCACCTTATAGCCTTTTTCACTTTCAAGATTCAAGAAATTTATAGTTAAGCTCACTCCAGTCCCTTCAGTGCCTGACAATGTTACCAACTTCTAGGTATTTGAAGATGATAAGAATATTCTAGACTTTATTACGAGTTGTGATGTGTTTGCTTCCCAAGTTATTGATGAGATAGAGCCTCAGGAAGCAGAAATTGACTTTGGAGGAATCATCAATCTAAAGACTAATACCATTCCAAGGGGTATGGTGCAACTAGAATAGATTTTTAAATTGGATAAAATATGAGACCAAGAACAATAGACTAAAAGAGAGACCATTAGTAGTCAATGTGAAACATATAATATGAGGATGCCGGATGACTTGAAGAACATTCTTATTGGCAAGGTATGTACTCTAGAGGAAAGAAAAGGGATTATTGATACCTTACATGCATATCATGATGTAATAGCTTGGAGTTATGAAGATTTGAAAACATATGATACTTCGATTATCACACACACTATTCCTCAAAGATCAGATGTCAAACCTTTCCGACAGAGACAAAGGCCAATCAATGCTCTGTTAGAACCCATTAGTTAGAAGGAGGTGCAGAAACTGCTTTTAGCACGTATTATCTTTCCAGTAAGACACTCTACTTGGGTAGCGAATTTGGTTCCAATAAGGAAAAAGAATGGAGAAATCAAACTATGTGTGGATTTTAGGAATCTAAATAGAGCATCAAAAAATGATAATTATCTAGTTCCTTCACTGGATGAAGTGCTTCGGATTGTCAATGGATCACATATGATGTCCTTTTTGGATGGATATTCTGGATACAACCAAGTCATGGTGCAATATGAGGACATACACAAGATTGCTTTTACTACCAAACGGGGAACTTTTGCGTAAAGAAGGATGCCATTTGGATTGATCAATGCTGGAGCTACATTCTAGATGGCCATGGACATCGTTTTTAAAGATATAATTGGCAAGTGCATCATTATCTATATGGATGATTTGACTGTTTTTGGGAAGATACGAGGTGATCATATAATAGACTTAGGCAAGGTGTTTCAAAGATGTAGAGAGTTTGGTATTTCACTTAATCTGGGGAAGTGCATTTTTGGAGCGACTGAAGGCAAGTTATTAGGACACATTATCTCAGAATAGGGTATTGCCATAGACCCTAAAAGAATTCAAGCTATCCTAAGGATTCAGCCTCCTACAAGTAAGAAAGAGATGAAGTCGTTCTTTGGTAAGATTAACTTTGTTAGTAAATTTATCACAGGACTTGCAAAGATAGTCAAACCAGTGAATGCTATGTTAAAGAAAGAAGTGAAGATAGAATGGAGATCAGAAGATAAGGAGGCATTTGCAGAAGTAAAAGAAGCTATTGTTGAAGCTCCTATATTGGTGAGTCTGGATTACACTAAGCCTTTTTATATATATTATTTCGCTTCTAATCATTCTTGTGCTGCAATGTTAACTCAAAAGTCTGATCAAGGGGATGAACACCCTATAGCCTTCATGAGCACTCCTTTGAAAGACACAAAATTGAAATACCACAATGTGGAGAAACAAGCCTATGCTTTGGTTTGAGCAGTTAAGAAGTTTAGGCATTATATCTTGAGGAATAAAGTCTTTGCCATAGTGCTTGATCCTGCAGTAAAGTTTTTATTAATACATAATTAGTTAGGTGAACGAAGGGCCAAGTGGGTAACAATGCTACAGGAATATGATATGGAAATCCAGCCCATGAAATTGGTGAGAGGACAAGGACTTACAAAGATGATGGCTGCGACTGGTCCTGATCTTGTAGCTCAACATTACTACCTTCAAGAGGTCTCTCTAGGAGACTAGTATGATGAAATTATTTTCTATTTGCTAAATCAGCAATGTCCGATCACCTCAATACGGTTTAGAGGTGAGCCTTGCGCTTAAAGAGTGGAATTTTTATGATGAAAGGAGCTATTTTATACAAAAGAAACCATGAGGGTGTTTACTTAAGGGGTTTAGGGAAGGATGAAGTTGGTAGAGTGATGATTGAATTTCATGAGAAATATGGTACATGCCATGGTTCTGCATCATCCACTATGCATCAAATCTTGAGGGCAGGTTATTACTAGCCTACTTTGTTCAAAGATGTGCACCGACATGTAAGAACTTGTCACATATGTCAGACTATAGCGAGTAAGGAAAAACACGTAACTCTTCCACTTCAATCGGTCATAGAGGTAAAACCATTTGCTTAGTGGGGCATGGACTTTATAGGTCCAATTAATATTTCATCTTCCATGGGCCACAGGTATATTCTTACCATAACTGATTATTTTACTAAATGGATAGAGGCTATTTCTTGCAAACAATGTATTTCAGATGTGGTAATCAATTTTCTTGAATCAGGAATTATTAATCATTTTGGTCGTCCTGACAGTTATTTGTATGCTGTTAGAACAAAATCCTAAGAATTGGCACACCTAGCTTCGATTTTCGCTCTAGGCTGATAACCTCATCGGGGCTATGGATGCCTAACTAGTAGTGAGGCTCTATCCAAGTTCCTTTTCAAGTTTGAATCTTATGTAGCTTCGTCAAATTTACTCTGGATCTTCTTGCTCTTACATGATAAGGATCAATGCATAATACACACACTTGGACCATGGTATAGGAGAAGGTCTTCTTACTTGTGGTTTCTAAAACTTTCTTCTTAGGGGCCTTGATGGAAAGATTGAAACCATAGATTCTGGGTTCTTGATTCCGGTTTATCTTTGAAATTCTCTAGAGCATTTTCCTAGCAGAGTTGCCATTTGTTGTGCAGTTTTTGCATACACGCCCCACTGAATGTGGGGACCCTCTTTTTTTTGCTTTTTGGTGTTTTGGCCCTTCTTTTCTGGAGGTTTTTCTTGCTTGGGTTTGTGCTTTAATATCCAATTTTTCCAATTGAAGTGGCATTCTTTTGAACCATGTTGAAAATCTAAGATTTTCGCTTTATCTCAGGTTTTCTACTATTTTTGAGAAAATCCGCTTGGGCCGAATTCTCCCGGTTTCCCCCTAATGTCCAAAATTGCTACTTTTGCACTACTTCTGAGAAATTACACACATCCTGGATTTCCTCGAAATCTGTGGTGGTGTCGAATCCCCGAAATCCATGGTGGTGTTGAATCCCTAAAAGTCTTTTGTGGCCACGGCTGTCTTATCAAGTGTATTAATGGCACTTGTGCGGAGGTCTTTGGGCTTTGATAAATTGATTGTTTAAGAAGTTATTGATCATTTGAGTTGGTGTGTTTGCTTTCATTTGGGCTTGTGTGTTGAATTTCTTTGTGTTTGCTGGATATCTAGTTTTTGAGGCCATTTAGATAGAGCATTGACATTTCTTCTGCATGGGTTGTATTCGGTTTGCATTCAGCTATTATATCTCAACTTCACCAGTTTCAACCTTTGTGTTTCCATGGTATGTAGACGTGCCCTTTTCTCTCTTGATTTCAATGGCTTTTTCTTGTTTGCTCGGGGAGTCATTCGTAGGTTCCATGGTTTTTCTGGATGCATGCCTTCATTTGGTGTTTTGGGGTTTTCATTTGGCACACCAGTCCATTTTTATTGATCATGCGTGTGCATTTTAGTCTGGTGTTGCTTCTTATTTGGGTGTTGGCTTACTGTGGTTTCATACTTTCCATTTTGGTACATGAGCAAGTCATATGTGCTTTCATGGCAAACGTTTAGGGTTTTTCAACCTAGGGCATGGCTAGTCCTCTTCAAAATTCTGTGAAGGGTATCTTTAGTTCACGTTTTATTCATAGGCGTCCTAGGTTGAGTTTGTTTCAAAATTCTGGCATAGATCTAGAATGGTTTGAATTAATTTGGTAAAAGTACCGAGGATGTAGACAGGTTCGGGTTTTCGAGATCTTCGTGGAATTCCGCTTCCCTGGGATTTCCCTGAATTTTCTATCTCCTCTTCATTTACCACTCACTACTAGATTTCATTTGGTCTTGCCAAAATCCATTCCATCCAAATTTTCCTGAGATCCGTGGTTGGGTCGTTTTACTGATTTCGAGCTTTGATACTGTTATATCTGGACTTCACCAAAATTTGTTTCATCTGAATTTTCTTGAATATTTCGTGCCTCTTCATTTTCCCCAAGTTAGTTATAACTATTGCTAATTTCGCTAGAATCCGTCTCTGGCAGATTCTTCCGAGTGTTTTGGGGAAATACTGAATTTGATGGTTATCGATGGTGGGTTTCTTGGTAATCTATTTGGTTGATTTAAGGAGGTTATGCTAAGCATTCTCAATGCTTTTTCTTGATTAAGTTGACGATTTAAATGATATTATATGATTTTGTATGTTTGGTTCGCTAGAATCCGCCTGGTCCGGATTTTCCCGAAAAATCCTTCCTAGTGCAGAATCCGTGAGGGGAGCTAAATCTCGAGTTTTGAGATAATGATCTTCTACAATTATTGCTTCTTGTGGATCTAATTGTGCTTAATTTTATGTGTTTATAGGTAGGATCAGGATAGAATGTTGCTAGTCAGGGCAAGGGAAAGGCAACTGATCCTGGTGCGGAGGCTTCTACCATCTTGGATGCAGAAAAGGTTGAGTTGGATATCAAGAGCAGACTTCCTGATAGCAAGGTGACCTCAATTTGGTCAAGGATCACAAAAATGAATGTAGGCATGTTTGATTACGAGAAATTCAAGGCTGAGATGTTAGCACCGAACCCTCCTCTATTGGCAGTAGGGATGGTCCGATCTGGATTGGCTCATGTGGCAGATTTCCCTCCTATAGTACAATGTTATGAATTGGTATTGGAATGTTTCCAAAAACTATGATAGAGGAATACAGAGGATAGTGGGTCTCCAAGGAAGAATTCTTGCTAGTTTCAGTCCTACGTCTATTGCTACAACCTTCAACATGCCTGATAGGTCCCATGTGTTATGTTTTGACATGAATGATGCTAGAAAATACTATGAAGAGAACATAGTCAAGTCACAATAGGTAATTAACTTCTAGTTAGAGAAGCCAAATTCACATTTTTCCAAGTTGCCTAAGCAACCATCCAGGCTCAAGTTCAAGAAGGAATACTATAATGATATCACTCTTCTCAGCAGGTTGGTGGGATTGAAGAGTGTAGGTATATTTGAGACATGCATGTTTAATGTGATTGCAAGGATAGAACAGGGAATTGATTATAATTGGGCAAGTGTTATCAGTGCTGAAATTCATAATTAGTTGTCCAATGTCTTGCAGACCAAGACTTTCACCATGACCTCTTACCTAGTGTATTCATTGGCCAGACTTCATCCATACAAGGGATTGGGCACTAGAGGTGTCTTTGGGTAGGATGCTATTTATAAACTATATCTGCAGTTGCATTTGATTGGTGGAAGCTATCAGAGGTCAAATGATGCCTTCACAATGTATATTACCAGACTGCTCCAGGGTGTAGAGCATGTGATAATCTCAGATAAGGAAAAAGAATTGATAAGAAGGTATGGAGCTTGGTTTATCCAGTTCCCAACCTTCTGATATATTAGAATTGATAGTTTTCAGAGGGCACCCTAAAGACTCCCTAGGTATCCTACAGATCATATTGTGCTGTTGGAAGTCACTAGATAAATCTGTGACTTTTAAAATGTGGTAAAGGGAGAAATGTGTAAGACATTGTTTGGGAATGATTTCGCTTTGAAGATGGGAATGGGTGAGGTTTGTCCTTCCATTCAGTCTGCTCATGCTATCAAGGAGGAGATGAGTACTTTTGGACTTCCTTTCCATACTAAGAGAACAAGGTTTGATATCACTGGTGAGGCCCAAAAGAAGGCCAATAAAGATTATAGCCATAAGGATCACATTGAGGACTATTGGATTAACCTTGCCAATGAGTTTGAGGTAAGAAAGAAGAGATTTTACAGCTTGCCAGTGGATTTGGTAAGATTGTAAAATGTAAGAGCCATCCCAAATCAGGTAAAGGAAGATGGAAATGTGATCCAAGGTCATGTGTATGAGGCAGTGAAAGATAAAATAGTAGGAGAAGTCAACTGGTTAGAGGAGGAAAAGACTGACTTGGATCAGGTTATGGCCCTAGTGATCAAATTTACCAAAATGTGGTTAAAAAACAAGATGTTGGAGCTAGAGAGCGAGGGTGTTCCATGCACCTATGAGCCAATGGGAGACTTAGAGTCTCATTCTGCTACCAAGGCTTCACTTGAACCAGATCAAAGGGGCAAGGAGAAGGTGGACTCTCCTTTTAGAATTTGAGTAAGAGAAGTTCAAGCTGAGAAGGATGCAGAGCTGGGCAAACAGAGGAAGCCTGTTGCCAAGAAAATGAAGCATGCTTCAAGGATAGAAGTTGCAAAGAACCAGGAGGAGGAAGAGGTTGAAAGTGTTCATGCACTAATGAAGAAGAGAATAATCACAAGGACATCCCAGAAGGTCGAGGAAGTTCCTAAGGCCGACAAGAAGGTTGAACCACCAATGGTAGAGGTGGAGAGTTCAGGGGAAAAGAAACAAGTCTATATGAGGAGATCATGGACTCCTTCCCCAAGGGATATTGTAGCCAAGGAGAGTATTATAGTAAGTATCCCTATTGTTGAATAGGTTGGTCCCTCCATTCTTCATGATGCTGGTAGTGTAGGGGAAGAACCAAAACAAGGTGAAAGTCCTAAGAATTTGGGCGAGGAAAAGTTCAAAGAAGGAGACCTCTTTAGTGCAGAGGCATAAATTAATAAGGTAGTTCAATCTACCTTGGTGGCACATGTAGACTCTCCTGAAAAAGAAAAATAGATGAGTCTCTCCAAGAGGAAGAGGAAATACCAACTAGGGCCCCTCACCAATGGAGGTTGTTGTGGCAGAATAGGTATGACAGGAAGAGAACCCAACAGTGGATGTTCCTAAAATTCCAATTGTTGAGAAGGATGTAACTACTAATCAACAGGAGAAAGAACAGGATAAACGAGACACAATGCCTGCTGGGTCTACTATTCTAGATTGGCTTGAGAGAAAATTGAAGACCAAAATGGTAATAGTGGAGGATGCGCCTCCTAATTGGGATGCTCTCATGGTCAATATAGAGAGGCAAAAGGTAAAAAAGAAGGAAAGAGTTGTATCTCGGATTGAGAGGGATGGATTAGGTAACTAGGTGGCCCATATTGCTACCCCTCCTCCAAAAAAAGAGAGGGATAATGTGACTACTCAGGACTATAATGTGTAGAATGTTGATTTGGGACATGCTATTGTTGAGCAGGATATTGAAGAGTATGAGGGTTCCAGTGCAGTTATTGTGGGGAGATTGAAAAAGGCAGTACAAACTAGGAATGAGCTAGAGAAGGAGAATGAAAAACTAAGGAAGTACTTGTAGGATTTGATGAAACCTTTGCAAGCTATTGGGTCCTCCTCCTCTGTTGTAGGGTTCCTACTCTAGGAGACAATTTTTGAGTTAGAGAAGATGAAAGGTACTTCACATGCTACAGTTACCTAGTTGAAAGGTGTCCAAGCTAAGGGAGATGAGGCCATTAAGGGCATATTATCCACTGGAGGGGATGCAATGAGATCAATTGATTGGTTAAAGGCTACATTGGCACAAGATGATGTGGATACCGACCTGCTGTTGCAAAAAATTACAACCATCATGGGCTTCACTGAAGACAGATTAGTACAATGCAAGATTCTTCCTTTTCCAAGAGTTTTTGAACCTTGGGACTGGTTTGAAATCCTGCAAATGAGGGAGAAGGCCTTGAAAAAGATTCACAAACATGCAAGGAAAATTGAGGATGCTCTGACTGGTGTTCATGAGAGGTGCATTTCATTCTTTGAGGTCATGTTTGGGAGGAAAAAATTCGCTCCAAAGCATCTTAGTTTGGAGGAACTTAGAGAATGGTGGAGAGATGTGTATTCTCCAGTCAGCGAAGGGCTAATTACTGAACATTAGTTGGATGATGCTGCAACTTACATTACATTCATTGACCTATATTTGACCAACAAAACCAATTGGGATGGTATAGTTAGGCAGGCGAGAGAAGATATCAAGACTCTTGAGAGAAAGATTAGGGTTTTGCTTGTGCCAACTATTGCTGAGCTGGATAGGGTCCTGTTGGCTATACGTGGTGAAGAAGATAAAACTAAAGATAAGGATGGGGAGTGATTATATAAGGTTATGTTGATAGTTGTGCTTCCCATTAATTCACATCTATTGGGCCGACCTTTTGATATCTTGGCAGTTTTGGATGAAATTGGTGCCAATGGCACATTTCATGTGTTCGAATTTAATCTTTGAGGCCGACCTCTTGCAGGTCATATTTTATTGTAAATCATCATTTGGGCCGACCTATCTTGTGTATTCTCTATAAAAGTAGGCATGTTGCCTCATCTCGGATAAAAGATAGGAGATTAGAAAATAGAGATAGAAGGATAAATAGATCAGGAGAAACTAGCTAGGTGGTATTAGAGAAAGTTAGGGTTTATCTTCAAGCAAATGTTGTAACAAAGAACTGGAATTGTTGTCATTTTTGGATGATTTAATATAAGAAGGATATTGTGTTTGGTATCTATCTTCTGGAATCTCATCTAGCATGGTTCTTGTTATTCTATCTTTCAAATTGCTTAATGTTTAGGGTTAAATGATTTGATAATGCTTAGGGTTTCATGTTTGGAATGTTTGCAGCAATCTCTAGTCCATAGTTTTTGCAGTTAGCTGATTGTTAGGTGCTTTGCAAAGTTAGCCTGGACCTATATTTGTGCTTAGTTTAATTGTGAAGGTTTATTCACCTCAATTGTTGTATGGTTGACTGAATGAATGTTTATGATTTGAAAACCTTTGAATATCTTAGAAGATTGTACTATTTCTGTGGAATTGTAGATTCATCTAGGTGAAGCAGAGAATAGTTTATGAGAGATCTGTCCATTTTAATCATTTTATCCTTTTGCATTTTTAATCTTAGTGTTAGAAGTAATTTTAAAATTATCTTTGAAACCTTTATCTTTTGTTGTTTCTTTATTATTCGGGTTCCAATCAAGTTTCAAAGTATCATTTTAGTGTCTATATTTGATAAGATTTGAAATCTAGTGTTGCTCATAGTAACATCCCATTGTGATTACCAGCATTTTCACATTTATCATTGAGTTGTTTTATTTCATTGTCAAGACCTGACATTAGAGACCTTGGGGTTATCTCTTTTCCATAGAGATTTACCTTTCAAGAGAGATAGGATATTATATTCTATCTGAGTTGTTCCTGTGCAGAAAACACCATCAACACCACTCAAGGGTATTTTGAACAAACAAATAAGAATCCCATCGACCTATCTTCCCTAGTTGCTACAACTCCCAATATTCCAAGGTAGTTTGGATCTCAAAATAATTCCACCAGTTGAAAGATTAGAGCCAAGATATACCTTCCTTGCCTCCAGAAGGAAGCAAATTCTAGAGACACACTCAAAGGGAATGGAATTGATCAATGATGCAATCAAAACCCTATAGGAAGCTACCCCTGATAAATTTATATGACTCTCTTTCTCCTATTGAACTCAAAAATTAAAGTGAAGACTAAAAAAGAGACACAATCAAGAATTGTAGAAAGAGGTTACTTGATCTACAAGATAAATACACATTCATGTATGAAAAAGTAGAAAAGTGTATAACTAATGTGCAAGAATGTGAAGAGGAAGCTAATTTTTTTTGTATTGTATAAGATGGCCAGATGCTACCCAAGGAACTAAGGATTCAGTGGATTCTATTGAGTCACAAATAACCAAATCCATCGTAGCCTATGACCCAACCCATGATAAAGATTATACCTCATGGACTGTGATCATAGACTTATAGAATAATTTTTCACATTGAAAAATTAGAAGGAAGACACAATAGGAAGATTTTGTCAGCTTTGGGACTTGGTAAAAGCCAAGCACATTGTGATGTCAAGTGCTCTAGTAGATGTTGATAAATTTTCAAAGATAAATCTACATCTCATCACTCCAAAAGAAGTAGAGGAAAATATTTTTTGAGCTAGACTCAATATAAAAATTACTTAAAATATCCAAGAAGACTTGGGATGAAGGAAAGCCTACTTAGGAAGCAATTCTTAAGGAGCTTGAAAAGGCCTAATCCTTCGATTAATCTATTCTTCACTTACACACTCTTCTATACATAAGGGCATATCATTTTTCTTAGATAACTCTCTTAGGGGTCTTAGGGGAGTTAGATCACTTCAATTGTTTATATATATATGTGTGTGTGTGTGTGTGTGTGTGTGTGTATCAAGTTTTTGGTTACACACCCTTTGTCCTTGATGTCAAAGGGAAAGATAACAAAGGTTAAGGGGGAGATGGCGATTGTTTATGTAGCTCATGTCTTAAGTTTTTTTGGCACATGTTGTCATCAATGACAAAGGGGGATATTATTGGAAGAATTAAGAAGGAACTCATTTTATGTATTTTCATTGACGCCAACATTCTTTGGTTAACAATCTATCTACTCTAGTCATCAAATTGAAGTCACTCTAATCCTGTAGTTTGGTCCACAATTTCACACATGATAAGATCGACCTGGATGGTTTTAATATGTTGTTCCTAGCTATTATGTTCATCTATGATCATGTTTCTAGATGGTTTGGATTTACAAGTTGAGATTTGTAAATGACATAATTTTCACATATTTTTTATCATTATTCAGTGAAATAGATATGTGTAATTTGGTCCACATTTCTTTGATGTTTGGAATTAGTCTTTACAATTTCTTGATATTATGTAAAAGTGTCAGTATATTCTATATTCCATATGGCACATGATTTTATTTTCATATGGTTCATAAATAACTTCTTAGTTAGGTTATTTTGTGATTAATTTTATTTTTGGGCTGACCTAATCCTTTTCTTTTATTAAGAATGATCTATGGAGGTTATGGTAATCCAATTTTGGTTCATGCTGACCTAGATAGAGTTTTGCATGTTTATGTGAGCATGAGGATGAATCTTGATTCAAATATGAATATGACAAAGACAATTTTTAATTAAAATAGGGCTACACTTAATTAGACCAACCTAATTAGTGTGTAGATGTATTAGGTATAAATATAGAATCTTTCTGAGAGTGAAAGGGTATGATGAGTAGCATGAGATAATATATGTATGTGTGCAATATGAATTATTGTAGTCATTACATAGTAGAGTTTTATTTTTAAAATCAGAGCTTCAAAGGAACTGAATTCAACATAATGAAGGTTCATTTTGTATCCTTTCACATCTTGACAGTGAGCCACTTTCTATTTTTTAATAATTTCACATTGTGAGCCTTATAAGAATAGTGTATCCTAGTAATGAGCCCCTATAATATCTTATAACCAATTATAATATATTTTGAGTTAATCCTTATCGTGGTTTTTCCCATTTTGGGTTTTCCACATAAAAATCTTGGTTGGGTACTAATTAATGGATGGTTTGTGATCAATTTATTTAATAGTATATGAATTCATCCCCCATCTTTGTATACCATGTGTTCAACACTCTTCTCCTTCTTCTGGAGTGCTAGGTACATGATTCATCTTTGTAGCTTTAGTAGCAATCAAAAAGGCATTGGAGACAAATGAAAACATTTCATTCACCAAGTCCCTTTTCTCTCCAAACTATAAAATGGCATTCTCCCTTTGTGCGTGTATCTGGAAGAACTTCTTATGAAAAAACCCAATTATATTCCTTGTGTTACCAGCTAGACCAAGTGTTGAATCATAGGTATTGGAGGCTTTATTGATTTGGGAATGAATGGTGTCCATCTCATTCTTGATGCTCTATGTGGCTTTGGGCCACTTCATGCCATATTGGTAAAGAGACTTTGCCTCATCTACACAAATCTATGCATCCTTCAAGTTATCTTGAAACATTTTATCTGCAAGAGAATATTTCACTATGATTTCCATCATCTTTTTATCATTGATTTTCTTTTCAATTTCTCTCTCCACTTCACCTCTAAGACCAGATGCATATTTCTTATAAAAGAATCAATTAAAAGGTTTAGGTTTTCCATACTATAAAGTGATGTGTAAATTTTCACACTAGGTATGGCCTCTTGTAATTCCTTTATTGCTTCTTTCATCAACTATTTTCTCTTTTGATGCATTTCAATCATCTCCTTCTAGGCAGATGTAGGAAATGCATCTCCCAATTGTATCTTTTGGAGGAGAGAAATCTTGTCTAGATTTGTATTTCCTTGTTACATTAGTAGTTGTAGCAATTGTGAAGAAAAAATAGGTTGGAAATTTAGTTGCATGATCATTACATTCTTCAAGGAATCTTTGGAGGAGCCTAAGTATTCAAAACATTATTTTTAGTCTCTTCAAATTTCTCTTTCACTTCCTTTTCCTTTCCCATTTCAAAGACTGCATGTGTTTCTTCTTTTGTTGCATTTTTTGAGGTATCTTCTTCCTTATCTTCATCTCCCCTCTCAAAATTATCTTTCTCATCTTCCTTCTTTACATCACTAGTTTCCTCTTTAGCATCTTCATTCACATTTTCTCCTTCTATATATTGGTTTTTGTTTTCTTGAGGAGTGCCTAGTTTGTCTTGAGAAATTTCAAAATTTTCTTCATGTACAAGAGGAAGAAAAATATCTTCCTTTGTTGTCTCTTCTCCTGTGATATTCACTCCTTCAACATTTTTCTCCACTTCCTCATCTTTTTTTTCCAATTATTCTATTACCGAAGGGACATTTTCCTAAAAATATTCTTCTTCTACTACAAGCTCATGTTGAGAATGAATTTTCTAAGCTCCTTCACTTGTAGTAACTTCTAGAGAAGTATTATTTGAAATCATATCATATTTCAGTGCAATGTCAAAAAAATTATCAACTCTCTTTTTGTAGCTTCTCAAATTCATTCTTGTCTCTACCCATAAGGTTAGTTACCCTTTGCTTCACTCTAAATTTTGTGTAGTACAAATCAGCCACTGTGGCTCTATTTTCCTTAGCCATAAAAGCACCAACTTTCTCCAATGCATATTCCTTTATGTTTTCTTCTTCTTCAATTGCTTCCTTTTTATTTTATTTTCAATATTTTTCATATCAACTTCTAAGACAATGATTTACTTAATTTTAGCCTCAACAATGGTGGACTTTTCCACCTCATTTACTTCACTATATAGGGTTGTAGTCTCCCCTAATATCTTATACTAAATTTTTTAATTGAAAAATGCTTTTGATTTCATCAGAGAGTGAGGTCTTATTAGCTCTATTGGTTTTTTCTCTTTTTAGGGCATGTGCAAGATCATCATGGAAAAGATCGGCCCTTAAGTGGCAATAAAATTCAGAAAAATCAGAGTTAGGCAACTTCATATAAAAATTTGAATAAGTTAATTATATTATTTCAAAAATATGTAAGAATAGAATTTGTTGCAAATTTAATGTAGTTTCTAAACTACTAGGTTTATTTTTATTTTTAAAAAATCTATTTGGTAAAAATTTGAAATTTCAATGTTGTAGTACATCAATTTCAGGGAAAAAATAAGAAGTAGGTGTCTATCTGACTACCCTATCCATAATAAAATGATAATTATTTTTTATAAGATTCTAGATATAAGTAGAAGACTCATGTCCCGATGTGATGCATATTTGTTTGTAATTTGTTTCCAAGTAAATAATTAATTATGATTTTTTTATTACAACTTTTAAAAAATATAAAAACTTGTATGTCCGACCACCTTAACTTAGTCAAAACTTCACGAAATTCAATTTTTTTTTTTAATCCTATAGTATGTGAAGCATAGAATTTGATGCATTTTTTAGATTCAAAAAATGTGATACCCTTTGAAAGCTATATATGTTTTTCAATCAGCCTATCAATCAGGACTTTATTCGTAATTCAATTAGAAAATGAATAATAATTATTTATTAAATTCAAAGTAAAACATAATTTACATTGGTGAAAAGCTAAAAATCTCCTTTAAAAACCCTTTTCATTTCATCAATTTTGGGTAAAAAAAAGTCGCTAGCCACATGAGCCATCATATCACTTACATATCACCACTTTTTGGCCCATCATGATCCTACGCATACCCTTCTCTTATTTAGAGTTTTCTTGTAGAATTTTTTTGTTCTCTTATTCTGTGATGACATCTTCTTGGTGGCTTCTTTCTTCTTCTTTCTCATGTGAACTAATTTTATTTTATTTTCTTCCTCTATCTCTTCTTTGTTGTCTATGTCAATAACATCAAATCACTTTCTTTTGACACTAGCTCCACCTTGTGAAGCTTCAATTATCCTTTTATACAAAAAACGTGGTCCTTCTTCCTCTTCTTCTTCTTCTTCTACATTTACACTTATATTTGTAAGTGTAGAATGAGTAAACGAAATTAATACACTTCTTAATATGGCATTATATCAAAAATAAATCAAATTGAACTAATTCAAAGCAATAATCTATTGAAAGCGTCATATTGTTCTCTATCTCCAAAGATTTATTAAATCAAAATGGCTCTCAGAATGTGAGTGCACTATGATTGTTAAAATGACAATTCAAAGAATGAGAGGGATGCTAAAACAATGATACAGAGCTAAATGTGATAATTGTAGATGATAAATAAACTCAACTAGCATGAATTGACATGGAAACAAATAAATACAGCTCCAGGAGGCAACCATAATATGAAAGCTTGAATTCCTACAGAGTAAGAGTGCATAAGTTAGATTATCTGGATCCTTTTTCTTGGTTCAATGAGGCTTTATTTATAGAATTCCTAGTTGTAGAAATGCACAAGGAAGGCATTGAGAGGCTTGGATTCAATCTAGAGGATTGAATGGTGAAAGATGGAGGAGATTGAGAGAATTTTGGTGATTGTCTCTACCCATGAAAACACCAGGCAAGAGAAGAGGAAAGATTGATGGAGGAGGATTGAGAGAAGAATTTGGAATTTGTCTCCAAAAATTTCCGTGAAGTTTCAATCAATTAATTTAGACATGATTTTGACATAAATTGGACATAAGATATCTAATTCATTTTTGAGAAAATATAGATGGAATATTCCTTATGCTTTTATTCAAATATTTGATTTATTTAAATTAGGAAAACGGAGATAAATAATTTAATAAAACAAACTAGAGGATAGTTATTTATTAAATTAAACAAAAGAATATGGAAATTAATTAATAAAGCCTTTCGATCTTTATTTAATTAATTTGAGATTGATGTGATAGAATGAAATAGGGATTTGATAATTAAATCAAACAAAATATTTTTGTTTATTTAATTAAGATGAATTTAAATGTGAACTAAATAAATAAATATTTCTATTTATCCAATAGTAGAGGAAATTAGAATAGTCAATCAAATAATGTGTATTTAATTAATCGGATGCTCGAGACCATTTTAGGTGTATACATTTTGCCCCTCTTCGAAGTGATGTGTTTATGCGTTGCTTCGAAGAAAATTTTGTTGCTACTGCCAA
>CM021101.1:60016909-60060371 GCA_007115665.2 Sequoiadendron giganteum | reverse complement strand
GGCTATTTTGATCTGAGATTTTTCTTTTTGAGACATGATGTATACTACGATTTTCCTCATTTTTGATGTTGTATCTTTATCTCAGACTTCATTGTATACTTGACACTGATGATATATATATGAGATATAGTTGATGTGATTTTATGATGGTTAATGATGTCTCTATGATGGATGCATTTGTTATGTGATGATGTATCATGTGATGTTCTATATGAATTATTTTATTTCAATGCAATGATGCTATGATAGATGTATTTTATTTCATGTAATGATGTAATGGTAAATGTATGTGTAAAATAAATGATATATGGATGTATGATGTGATGTATGAATTTCTAAATGATGATCTATACGAATGTTTAAATGTGATCAAAATGTATGGATGGATAAAAAAAATGCTTTGTATGTTAATGTGGTAATGATGAAAGATGATAATCTTATGATGAACTGATAATAGATGATGATGTAATGATAATAATGACATGACTTGCATTTATTTTATATGTGATGGATGAAAATGATGCATGTATATGATCTTGATGGATGATAATGTACTGAATGTTTTTATGGTAAAAATGAACATGATGTACTTATGGTACAATTTAATTCATAATTTATTTGATGTACCTGAAATGTATAAATGAAGAAATGATGAAACTAAATGATGTAATGATGATTTCTACATGTTTTTAATGATTTTTGATTTATGTCAAGTATACTCAGTCCCATTTTGGTAGACAAGATAATCTTTGATTGGAACCCTTTATGCAACAAATACTCTACAGATAATGAATTATGATGAATGCAATCTAATTTTTAACATGCAACTATATGTAAAAAAATTGTCATTTTAACAATAATTTTGTGCTTTTTGTCATCATTGATCTTTTTATTGGATGTTAAAAGTGAGTACAAGCGTCAATGGTATGTGTTAGACCAATGACGACTTGAGTATTACTTTCATGATTTTTGATATTGCAAGTGAACACAAGCATCTAGGTATAATTGGACCGAGATGACCTAAGAATTCATTGCATAAAACAGACAGTGATTTATCATTTGAATGTGTGAATTCTGAATGTCATCAGTGATACATTGGCATAGCACATCCCCTGACAATTCATACATTTTAAATGATTTAATATATAAATAGCAGACAATAAAAACATCATTCTTTCTCCTTGTTTCTCTAGTTCGATACATCATTGAGTTACTCCAAAGAAATGATAATCAAAAATACAATTTATCCATTTTTACTTGGAGTGTTTCAATCATTATTCATATTTTAGATCATCCATCTTGATTTTGACATGTTTTTGGATTTTTGAGATTTTCGACAAAAGACTTAACCTACTAACCTATCCTAGGGGTCTAGGGGGCTGATCAAATATTAGCCTTGTCTACATTACACATGCAGAGACCACGTAGTTCGACTGACTCATACCTATGTTTTTGGATTTTTCTTTTTTTGACTAACTTTTCTCGTCATGTTTTTGGAATTTGCTTTTCTAGATTGACTTTTTGACATGTTTTTGGATTTTTGATATGATATGCATGTCTGATGGTCTTCTAACGATGATTGATGTTGTACATTGATCTTTATTTTCCTACCATACTGTTAGTTTTCACTTGGTGAAACTGATGTTTTTGTTGCCCCTAGTGATATCCAGATGTTGCCCCCAAGCTTTGGAGTGAGACTTGATTATGTGAAATGATTTTTGATATGGATGCTATGATGGCCAAACTATTGACATGATATGAAATGGTACTGACAGCCAGATTATGGATCCCTATATGTATCAAAATAGATGGAAAAGTTGATCGTTAGAATCACATATGATGCATGTTTCCAAGTTTTCCCCATATGCTTTGATTACACTCTTTGTTTTGTTTACTTTTCTCATTTTTCTCATTTTCTTTCTTTTTGGTATTTTTTTTTTTTTTGTTTGTTTGTTTTTTTTTTTTTTTTTAAATTGTTTTTTTGTGTTGCCAAGATGCCTATTTGCCAGGTTTTCATCAAGGAAACTTATTTTAGAAGTTTTACCTATGCACTAGGAGACTTCAGTGTAGAACCTTCTGAGATGGATACTATTGATAGGTTCATCAGACAGATCCCCTTCAAAAATTGACAACTAATAAGCCCCTGATCCATACATTGATATTACAACAAAAGGACCAAGCCAGTTAGGCTCAAATTTCCCATTCTTCTCCCTGTCTTGCTGATTCCTAGGGTTTTCCTTTAGTACCAAATCACCAACCTGAAAGACCCTCAGTTTTACCTTGTGGTTATAAGTTCTTCATATTTTTTGTTGATAAGCCGTCAGATGATTAACATCTTGTTGACGACGTTTATCCAATAATTCCAGTTCTTGTAATCTAGATACTCTATAGTCTTCATCTGAAATGATGCCTCTGAGTGATACACGAAGTGATGGAATCTCAACTTCAATTGGCAAGATGGCTTCTGATCCATATACCAAGGCATATGGTGTTGCTCATGTTGGTGTTTTGATACTTGTTCTATATACCCACAATTCAGGATTGAGTTGAACATGCCAATCCCATCCAACATCGTTTACTGTTTTCTTTAGAATTTTGAGAATTATCTTATTTGAGGCCTCTGCTTGGCCATTCCCTTGAGGATAGTATGGTGTGGAAAAATGATGTTGGATATGAAACTTTTCACATAGTTCTTGGACATCTTGATTCTTGAAAGGTCATCCATTGTCAGTGATAATGGATTGAGGAATTCCATATCGACAGATTATGTAATTCAAGATGAAAGAAGAAATTTGTTTCCCAGTTATTGTTGTAAGAGGCAGTGCTTCTATCCATTTTGTGAAATATTTTGTAGCTGTTATAATGAACTTGTGTCCATTAGATGAAGATGGATTTATTTTTCCTACCAGATCGAGGCCCCATTGATAAAAAGGCCATGTTGATGTGAAGGGATGTAGTTCTTGTGCTAGTGCATGAATGAGATTGTTGTGAATCTGACACTTTTGACATTTCTTAACAAATTGATAGGATTCTTTCTCCATGCATGGCTAATAATATCCCAAATGGAGGAGTTTCTTGGCTAGAGTTATCCCACTCGAGTGAGTGCCACAAATAACCTCATGAACCTCTTGTAGGGTCATTTCAAATTCATTGTGTTCTAGACATCAGAGTAAATTACCATCAAGACCTCGATGATAAAGTATGTCGGGCAGATTGGCGGATGAAGTTTCATTTTTGATTCCTAGATAGATCAGGAGGAAGGGTTTCATTTTTTAGGTAAGCATAGGTCTTTTCATAGATGGAGGTTTTAGTGGTTTCTATATGGTAGATGGTAGCGGATTCTGGATTATTGTGGGAAGGACATGATACTTGTTCCACCATAAACTCATAACAAACACACTTCTCAGGCAATTGTAATAATGAGGCAATTATAGCCATAGCATCTGCAGCTTTGTTCTCTGCCCTTGGAATTTGATCAAACTTGATACTAATAAAGAACTATTTTAGAACATCTATGTGTTGCTTGTAGGGCATCAATTTTTCATCTTTTTTTTGATACTCATCATTTACTTGATAAATGACTAGTTGAGAGTCCCCATATACCTGTAAATCCATGATCTTCCATTGAATTGCTATTTTGACCCCAATGATCAATGCTTCATATTCCACCACATTATTTGTACACTGGAACATTAGTCTATATGATTTTGGAATTGTGTGTCCTTGGGGAGATATGAACAAAATCCCTGCTCCTGATCCACGCTGTGTGTATGATCCATCAAAATATAATACCCATTGTTGGGGCATCACTGTCAGAATGTCTGCATCTAGAAACTCCATTATCATTGATTGATCATCTAGTAAAGGAGATTTAGCTAATTGTTCAGTGATTCCCTGACCCTTGATGGCTTTTCTCTCCACATATTGAATGTCAAATTCACTTAATAGCATGACCCATTTTGCCAGTCTACCTGTTAAGGTAGCTTTACTGAGTAGATACTTTAATGGGTCGATTTTTGCTATTAACTTGAGTGTATGGGTTAACATATAATGTCGTAGCTATTGAGTAGCAAACACCACCTCCAAACAAGATTTCTCTATGAAATTCTAATTAATTTCATAACCATTTAGTGTCCTGCCGATATAATAGATGGCATGTTCTTTTCCTTCATGACCCTCTTGTGCGAATAGTGCTCCCAAAGAGATATCTATCGTGGCAATGTACAATATCAAAGGTCTTCCTTCTATTGGTGGCATGAGAATGGGTGGTGACACTAGATACTATTTCATTTGATTGAACGTTGTTTCACACCTCTCATCTCACTTGAAAACTATATTCTTATGTAATAGATGATCAAAAGGATGACTTTTGTCCACCAGCTGGGAGATAAATCTTTTAATCAATTGGAGCCTTCCCTATAGCAATCTTAGTTGACTGATATTCTTAGGAGGTGGCATCTCCATTATTTCTTTAACCTTTGCGGGATCCACTTCAATGCCTTTTTTTGAGACAATGTGCCCTAAATTTTTTGCTGATGTGACCCCGAAGACACACTTCTTGGGATTTAACCTAACATTGAATTTCTCTAGCCGTGTGAAGATGTTGTCTAAGATATGCAGATGTCCATCCCTTGTACTAGATTTTCCCAAGATTTCATCCACATAATCTTCCATGGAGGTGTGCATCATATCATGGAAGATTGTCATCATTGCTCTTTGATAGGTGGCTCCTATGTTTTTCAGACCAAATGGCATGATGTTCCAGTAGAAGGTTACCCATGGACATGTAAAAGCCAAATTTTCCTGATATTCTGGAGCTATTTTTATTTGATTGTACCCAGAGAAACCATCCATGATTGACATCATGGCATGCCCTGTCATCAAGTCCATAATGATGTTGATATTTGGTAGTGGAAAATCATCCTTTGGGCATGCTTTGTTTACGTCCCTCAAATCTGTACATATCCTGATGCTATTGTCTAGCTTTGAAATAGGTACAAGGTTTGATATCCATTTGGCATAGTCGATAGACCATATGAATCCAACATCCAATAGTTTCTTGAGCTCTATCTTTACCATTAATGCAATATGGGGATACATTTTTCTCAATTTTTGCTTGACAGGTTTGATTCCTGCTAGCAAAGACAAATGATGCATTAGTAGATTTGGATCTAAACCTGGCATATCAGAATATGACCAAGCAAAGTTAATGCTTTTTTCTTTAAAGAAATTGATAAATTCCAGTCTCTTGATCTATCATGGATTTTCCCAGATGCAGGATTTTTTCCTTTTCTTCAGTCTCGATGTTCACAGCCTGTGTTGGTTCTACCAAGACTAATGATCGCTCATGATAATATTCCGGAAGAGTGTCAAATCTTCCATCTTTTAGTGCCTCAGAGAGTTTTTCAATGTTAGATGCATTCTTAATTTTTTCTTTTTCCAGATCTAATGCTGCCATAGAATGGTTTTCACCATTAGATCTATTTTCCCTATTTTCAATTTTGCAACTGGAAGATTTGACACCCTCCCACCGAGTTGTGTTGTTATGAGTATTATGGAAAGAACTTGTACCAGGTTTGGTATGACATAGGAAATTTACAATGGCATGATCATCTGCAAATCTTGGGATAGTTAGGGATTTGATAGGTTCCCAATCAATAAGTTCTTGATGGATTAATGGCATGAGATTATCGGATTTATTCAAGGTGATGGATGTAAGGGTTTGGATGACCATATCATTATAGTTGTTTATTGGAATATTGAGGTCAATGATGGTACTTTCTTCAAGATCCTCTAGTTCACTCGAGGTCCAATCCTCCCCACTTGAATCATCGATATTTAGTGACCCAACCACGAATGGTCTAGACCCAGAGCCTTTTCCCTCCTCACACATAGGTGCATATTTTTGTATTACATCAATTTGAATATCGGTGCAAGATATATCAGAGCATAGATCCCACTCATATTCATTTGAATCTATTTCAAAGTTATCTCTAAGCTGAAGGATTCTTTCTATAGCCTTCCTTGTCATCTCCTTTTTGTCTTCTTCAGAGTATCCTAATCTTGTCCTCTATTTTGATTGGAGAGTGAGTGGTTGAATAGGCTCTATGATTCCTTCCTTTCTTAATCCAACAAGTCCTTGTCCTTCATACCCCATTTTTTTTGTAATAGCTTTCCCTTTTCCATATTTTTCAATGTTGATGTTGACATTTTGGATACTGGTATTTGATGTAGAGGGTTCCTCATCTTTGTAGAGCCAATCCATGACTTATTTGTTGTCTGTTTCATCCTCTATGGTGCCCTTCTTGACAAACCTTTCTTGAAGAGCTGTGTCTGGTAATGATGTTTGAGGTTTTATCATAGATGGTTGACCATATGTCTTAGGAGATGGCAGTAACTGTGATAGGTTAAGCGATTGCTCCATAGAATATGTTCCCATTCCCTTGTACGTTAGTTGGACTTGCTCTTGAATTTTTTGTGATAAAGAAGTTTGCTGATCCGGATTATTTGTTGATTGAGTTTTAGCAGGACTTGTTTCTTTTTCTTTACCTTTCTTCTCTACCTTCTTGGTGATAATATTTGGATGTTATTCTATGTTGGATGATCTTGAACTAGATGCTTCCCTCTTGTGAGGCACCAAGGTATCTTGGGAGATTCTAACCGTGTCACAATGTTGAGGATGATTATAATCAATAGATATAGTCACCTCTTGTCCATTTATTGGAAACTTCAAACATTGATGATATGTTGAAGGTACAACCTGCATTTCATGGATCCATGGTTGTCCTAAGAGAATGTTGTATGTTAACTCTCTTTCCAACACTTGACATGGTATATGTTTCATCATTGGCCCCACTTTAATGGGTAACATAATTAATCCCTTGGATGATCTTTCCTACTCATCATATGCTTTGATAGTCATTTTCCTTCGAGCATCAATAGCATCATCTAAATACCCTAGTGCATAGATTAAATTGAGAGTGCAAATGTTCAGACCAACTCCCCCATCTATTAAGACTCTCTTGACGCGATGATTGTGGATTAAGAATTCGATATAGAGTGTAGTATTATGGGGATGGTTTAGTGAGACATCATCCTATTCAGAGAATGATAGAAAATGTGAGGTAGTCAAATTCCCTACCATAGCTTGAAATTGGAAAACATTCAGATTCTTTGGTACCATAGAGGCAACTAGTGCTTGTTCAAGAACTTCCTTATGAGATGGTGATATTTTAAGGAGCTTTAGGATTGATATCTGTGCAGGAATGTTTTGTAGTTGATCAATGATGTTATAATGAGATGGAGGTGGAACTACATGTGTGGATCCAACTCCTTCTAACATTACCTTGGATTGCCCCCTAGTCATTACATTTGCTGGTTGATGTTCCTGATAGTTTCAGATTTTTAAGACATTGATTTGATTGTTAGAGTTTTGTATGCTTGGGAACAAATCCAAAGTGGTAGTGTTGTTGATTTTGGGTTCACTAATGTCATGATCAACTACATGATCACTATCTACTTTAGATAAACAAAGGATTTTTTTGTCATAGACATGATTGATGTTCTTACCTTTGTTGTTTGAGGATGATGATGATCCTTTTTCATAGTTTGGAAAAGGGTCTTTGGAAGCCGAATGATCATTATTGTTTTAGGGTGTTTCCACATATGCTTTATTGTTGTCGATCAAGTCTTGTATTGCCTGCTTCAACTCCATACAATCATTGGTTTTATGACCTTTGATACTATGGAAGTTGAAGTAATCTGCATCATTCCACCATGGTGGTTTAACATTTGGATCCTAGAATTGAGCTTCCCGTGCAATGATAAGGCCACTAGCGACTAACTCTTTCATTGTTGATTCTATTGTTTAGCCTAAAGGTGTGAACCTATGCTGATTTGATGGTTTTTAATATGGTTGTGTTTTTATGATCTCATTGTTTTGTATGAAATTTGACTTGACAATTTGGTCATTGTTTTGATTTTTTGAAGAAGATGTTGTCAAGTTAAAAACTAGTTTGAAATTTTGGGAATCATTTGTTGTTTCATTTGTAGTTGTGTTTTGATTCTTTTTCCAAATTTTTAGTTTATCACTGCTCGATTATTGATTGGAGTAGTTATTGGTGTTATTCATTTTATCATTGAAATGCTTGCTAACTCCTCTTTTGACTAATGCTTCTTCAATTTTAAGACCATTTTATATTACTTTTTTAAATGTGGGAGGACATTGCAATTCAAGTTTATAACTCATTTCCTCAGTCAAGTTGTCAATGAAGAAATCCATCTTCTCTTCTTCAAGAATTGATCGCGGATATCTAGCGAACAACCATCACCATCTTTGTAGGAAAGACAAGAATGTCTCCCGTTCATTTTGTTTGAGGTTATAAACATCCTTTATTGTAACATCGTGTTGGATGTTAAAAGAATACTGGAAGATGAACCTGTTGACAAGTTCCTCAAAGTTCCTAATACCTATTTGTAATTTTGAAAACCATTCCATACGTGATCCTCCCAAGCTTCTTGGGAATAATCTCATTAAGTAAGTTTCCTCTTGGGAAAACTCAAGGCTCATTGTTTTGACTTCCCAGATATGATCGATTGGATCTGTTCTTCCATTGTACTTGTCGTATTTTGGGAATTCATAGTGTCTAGGAAAAGGTATCATGCCAACTATTGTGTCAAAAGGATAAGGACAAATGTCCTGTATTGCATACCTCTTAGTGTTCCCTTTTGTTATATCATGTATTTGTTGTTGTAACATTTGCATTTGGTATGTCAAAGTAGCAACTGGATCTATACCTTGTGTGTTTTGGGGTATTTCGGTCTCACTTGTTCTAGGTGCTGCCTTCAAACAATTTACGTCGAAGTCCTTGGGAAGTTTGGCACCAGATTCAGCCAACATCAAAAGATACTTCTCCATATCTTGCTCTAAAATTTGTTCCATAAATATATGGAACTTGGGATCTTATTGAGCTATTTGAATATCCTCTGGAGTTATTTCATTTTTATCGTTTTGGTTCAAATTGTTCTAAGGATTTTCTTCTCCCATTGTTTGGGATTTTTCAAATTCTTGCTCTAAGAGTCTCTGTTTTTGGGACCTAGTGAAGATTGGCATTAAAATTTTTACTCTTTCTTTCGAAATGTTGATCTTCTATGCTGGAAAAATGTCAATTTGAATTTTGAACAAAGTCAAATAAGATGATTGATCTTATTGATAAGACTAAGTTAAAAATTTGATTACTATACTTGGTTTTGTGATAAAGGATGATAGTATCCTGATGATGAAACTTCAGTATTGTAATTGATTGTGTATTTGATTTGACACTTCTGATTTTGCAAGATCTTGTTTCAGTTGATAAGATTGGAAATTTGTACAAACCTTTTTGATTTTGGTCTTTAGATAGTGATTTTGATGAAAAGAGATTCATGTTCTTGTAAAAACTGTGGATAAAAATGACAGACAAACCATCTAGTATGATTTTGAACTCTCTATTTTGAAAGCGCTAAAAAAGTGTACAAAGGCGCTATTTAAATGAAACGCTAGAACAGAGTCCCGAAGCGCTGAAACAGGTGATGGAAGGGCTATCTTGACAGAAGCACTAAAACAGTTCTCGAAAGCGCTGTGGAAAGTGATGGAAGTGCTATTTTGACAGAAGTGTTGTAACAGTGCCCGAAAGCACTGAAACAAATGATGAAAGCATTGTTTGATGGAAGCGCTAAAATAAATACTGAAAGCACTAAAACAGTGCCCAAAAGCGCTATTTCATAGAAGCGCTAAAAAAGTGACCTGAAGCGCTGAAACAGGTTTTCTAGAGTGCTAAAAATAGGAGTTTTAAGACTCTCTATTGTAAAATTTGATCTGGCCTTGTGGCATACTGTATCATGGATTGTGGAAGATAAGAATGATGTATGCGCTAACTATGGTTGTGAAACTATGTGAGAGATTTCCTTTGAAAGAAGGCTTGTGAATAGAGTGGTTCTACTGTGTAATCACCTCTATAACCTCTAGCAAAGTCATGATATCTATGGATGAATGTTCTATGTTGTAAAAAGAGTTTCTGATTTTGATATAAAAAATGTTGTTTCCTTAAAATACCCTGATATCTAAGAGGTTTCTTGGGTTTTGTGATTCTGATTTTCCTCTTGAGAAACGTGGTGGAGTTCCACTTTCAAAGCATGGAGTTTTTTATCTAACTTGACTTTGTTGCTTTTAGGATGATCTTTAATCTGATTTTAATGATTTTGTAAAAACACAACAAGCAATTTAATTTGTTTTAAACTCAATAGATCATGTATGTTCAAAAACCACGAATGGTTTTTATTGATTTTGACGGGTTGTTTTGACAATTGTACACAAATCAAACAGACTCACACTTAAGGACAGGTAGGTCATCATTATACTCATAGCCCACATCTTGAAATTATGTTGACTCACACAGCCGTGTCACCCCCTAGAGGGCGCCCGTGTTTTTGTCATTTCTAGGCGTGTACTCAAAGTTGGATTTCTCATCCTCTGAGCAAACGGTCCTTGGAAGTTATATGGTGAGTGTCCTGGGGGTAGATTCTTCCCTCCCCTTGCACCGTGAGTATGACAATGTATGGATACTGACTCGGCGAGATACTACTCTATGGTTCATAGATAGGGCTTTCGTGCGGTGCGGCAAATGATAAACTCCCTCAGGAGACCTCCCAATCTTTAGAACAAAGATTTTGGGGATGGTTATCTTGCACACTACCATCAAGTTGGACTTTCATCAACAACTTGTATTTTTATTAGAGTGGGTTGGAACCCTTGGCTTTAGGCATTCCGACTTACGTCATTCCTGTAGGGTGAGTACTTTTTCCCACTACAACAGGCCTTCTAAAGGTTTTAACAAAGCGTAAATAACATGAAGTAAAATGTGAATCTGACACTTTGATAACCCAGTTAAGGGGAGAGCATAAGCTTAATCACCACAAGCACACCATATAAGTTGTTTTGTTTTAAACCCCAATTTTTTTTTTCTAATCTATGTGAAGATGTTGCTTCACAAAAATCATGTTGTTCTTTTTAACTTGCACTGTAAAAATGTGATGACTACCCTAGGATTGATAAATTTTCTTTTAGGAAAACAAAAAGTGGCTACTCTAGGATTGATACATTTTAGAAACCTAAAGTGACTATCCTAGGATTGATAATTTTTAGAAACCTGAAGTGACTATCCTAGGATTGATAAATTTTAGTCCAATTGTGAAAAAAAATTAAAATCTGGCCGTGGACACGTCAGATCCAGACTAAAATTACAGAAGCACTGGAATAGTCCATTGAAGCGCTAAAACTTTTACCTAATGCGCTGAAACAAGACACTGAAGCACCGAAATCATCCATGGAAGCACTAAATCACCGATGCGCCGAAATAGGTTATGGAAGCGTTAGAATTGAAACCACTAAATTTTTTGATAGATGCATTGTAGTAACACAAAAACACTGAAATAGAGCACAGAAGCACTGTAGTTTGCCATCAAAGCGCTATATTTTTTGATGAAAGTGCTAAAAGAAAACACGCTGTGAACCTACATGACACTTTCCAGAAAAAAATTTGATAAAATTAGCGTTAATGCCCACAGTGGGCGCCAAATTGTAAGTGTGGAATGAGTAAAAAAAATTAATACACTTCTTAATATGACATTATATCAAAGATAAATCAAATTGAACTAATTCAAAGCAATAATCTATTGAAAGCGTCATATTGTTCTCTATCTCCAAAGATTTATTAAATTAGAATGGCTCTCAGATCATAAGTGCACTATGATTGTTAAAATGACAATTCAAAGAATGAGAGGGATTCCAAAACAATGATATGGAGCTAAATGTGATAATTCTAGATGATAAATAAACTCAACTAGCATGAATTGACATCGAAACAGATAAATGCCGCTATAGGAGGCAACCATAATATGAAAGTTTGAATGATGAATGCTTGATGCTTGAATTCCTAAAGAGTAAGAGTGCATAAGTTAGATTATCTAGATCCTTTTTCTTGGTTCAATGAGGCTTTCTTTATAGAATTCCTGGCTGTAGAAATGCACAGGGAAGGCATTGAGAGGCTTGGATTCAATCTGGAGGATTGAATGGTGAAAGATGGAGGAGATTGAGAGAATTTTGGTGATTGTCTCTACCCATGAAAACACTAGGCAAGAGAAGAGGAAGGATTGAGAGAAGAATTTGGAATTTGTCTCCAATTTGTCTACAAAACTTCCCGTGAAGTTTCAATCAATTAATTTAGACATGATTTTCACATAAATTAGACATAGGATATCTAATTCATTTTTGAGAAAATATAGATGAAATATTCCTTATGGTTTTATTCAAATATTTTGATTTATTTAAATTAGGAAAAGGGAGATAAATAATTTAATAAAACAAACTATAGGATAGTTATTTATTAAATTAAATAGAAGAATATGGCAATTAATTAATAAAGCATTTTGATCTTTATTTAATTAATTTGAGATTGATGTGATAGAATGAAATAGGGATTTGATAATTAAATGAAACAAAATATTTTTGTTTATTTAATTAAGATGAATTTAAACACGAACTATATATATAAATATTTCTATTTATCCAATAGTAGAGGAAATTAGAATAATTAATCAAATAATGTGTATTTAATTAATCAGATGCTCCAGACCATTTTTAGGTGTATACAACATTTTTTCTCTAAAATCCTTTTTTGTCTCTTCTTGGAAAGAGTTGCAAGTGGTGTTGTTGTAGTGGTTTTCATATTCTCAGCTCTTGTAGTATACACAACCAAAGAGGGTTTCTCTATAACCAATGGAATAGCAATTTTCTTCTTCTTTTCTCTAATAGAGGGCATAGTCCTTGAAGAGTTTTGTATAGAAAGAGGGATGGTAGCTATCCTACCAATTCTTCTTATGCATCCTAAACCTTCTATAACACTTTATTATCCCTTAACCTTTTCTCTTGCATACTGAACTTGTTTCCTTGAGATGACCATTTCCTCCGCATACTTTTCAATCATATTCTCAACATTTTTTCTTTATTATTTGTTTCCTATTTTCCATGTGCACCTCCAAATGCATTTCTTCATAGGTTCCATACCTTTTCATAGTTGTATCTTTTGGAATCTTCAAAAGAATATTGAAGAAACTACTAATTTCTTGTTCATTGATTTTATATCCCAAGGCTAGAATCCACACTATCCTTGGTTCTACAACTTCCATTATACACTCATCTATTGATACTAGGAAAGGTATATCATTTAGATATTTTTCAGCCATTTCCTAAGGAGTCTAACCCTTGCTTGCATCATCTTCTAAAAAAATATAAAGAAATTAGAAAGGGCCTCATCTTGTGCCTCCCCAAAACCAACTCCACTCATATAGTCTTTGATTTAATGAGCAATGGGTTTACCTTTCAGCCATGTCACACTTTGAGTTCTAGGAAGTTTCTTTAGGAAGTAGAAGAGTAAACACATAACTAGGGTTCGATAATTAAATGCATACTTTTTCTCCTTTTCTTGCTTCAAATTCTCCATCAATTTTTGTCTTAACAACTCACAAAGATTATATTCACCACCTTTTTGAACCATTCATATGCCACATTGATTACAGTGGCAAATACAATGTTTTCTCTATTTGTGAAATGAATTTCATAACCAATCATCATGTTTACATATCTTATAGCTGGATTTCTAATGATATTTATAGCTAAAGCTCTCTTATTATATCCTGCACCTATGAGCTCCATTACAACCTCATTCTTGATCAATTTAAATATAGGAACATTTTTGATGGAGCATAGACTTGTAACCTCTCTTATCACCTCCTTTATTATCAATCCAGGCATGTTAGTCCAAATTAACTTATGAATTATTCTTAGTGAAATCCTAAACCATTTATGATAAAAAAAAAAAATTGGAAGCCATTGCCATACATCAAGCTTCTTTGTGACTAGGTTTTAGAATTCTAGTTTTAGGGAAAAATATTCTCTAGTAAGCTCATTTACCCATAAATCCCCTAGCTTACTGTGATCATAATCTTCAATTTTTCCATGAATGTAAATCCTTATATCCTGTATCAACAAAAACCCATATGAAACAAGCAAAAAATCACCTAAAGGGTCATCTTCTATGAATTTTGTTTCAATCTAGGTTGTGGGTTAGATCAAAACCCTCAATAAACTTTGGTGTAGCCATTAAAAATGAATTAAAATTTCTTTTCATTTCTATGAAACTAGGGATTACAAAATATTGTAAATACCTTTCCTTCACTTTTTTTAGGGTTCACACACACCAAATCATAAATCATGTTTGATCACTCTCAACTTGTTTCTCTTCTACTTTGATCCTTCTCAAATGATTTTGTAAATGAATTTTCCTATGCGATCACTTTATGAAACTTAAAACTTAACCTAATTTTGTGTTAAATGCTTGAAAACAGTAAAGTTAACAACCCTTTATTTGTATGCATAGTGAACTTCTTATGCTCTACAAAATTTTGAATCATCATACTTTCTTTTGCAACCTTCATGAATATATCAAGCATGTCGATCTATATCACATATCTTTGTGTTGAGGCATCAAAACCTATTTTTTGGTAAGGGGCAAAATATTTCCATTAAAGCTCCCCCTAATCCAAAGCTCTCAACTTAGTTACTATAGACATGTAAAATATACAATTCGATCTGATGCACTAGATCATGATTTACTAACACCATTTCATCCGGAATCATCTCCTTTGCTAGTCCTTTAATCCAATAATTTGTATTTGATTAAATTCATCACTCTTCATCTCTTAATTAAATAAATCAATTTTATTTAATTAATTTGTAATCCTCCTTTTAATTAAATAAATCATTTTATTTAATTAATTCCTAAAGTCATCTCATTTAAATTAAATAAATATTTATTTGGTTTTAATCCAACATCATCCCTCTTTAATTAAATAAATCAAATATTTATTTAATTAAGTCTTTAATCATTTTCCTCTCATTTTGATTTAAATCAATCCTAAAATTTAAGTCAAAATGGTCAAATCACCTAATCTCTCATTAAATTGATCAAATCTTGATTAATTTAATCTCAATCACTAAAATCCTGTAGAGAATGCAAATTACACAATAAATCAATTACTTTGATATATTCAATTGCCTATTTTCTCTCAACATGGAATTAATGGGGAATATTCCCTCAAATTTGAATTCAAAATCCAAGTGGATCTTTCCTTCCAACAAGTCATTGACTCCTCTTACATGTCTTTGTGCATTGAACCAAGTGACATTAACTCCATTTCTTTCTTCCTCGAATATATCACATTCAAATTTCAAATTTGAATATCATAGCATTTATCATGCGCATTGACCAAAATGTGCTCATTCCTCCTCCAATCACATGTGGACAAGTGGCCTCTTCTCATTGATTGGTCTTTTATCCCACATTCATTCAAATCCCTCTTTCTTCCAATTTGGAAATATATAAATGAGAGAGTCTTCCTCTCATTCGATCATCCACAACTTGAGTAAAATTACTATACTCAACTTCATCCTCAAGCAACATCTAGTTTCATCTATTTCATCAAGATCTTAGCTAGGTTATTGCAAGTTTTCTCAAGAACTCATCTTGTTCTTCATCAAAAAAGTGGATCAAATCATCAAAGCTTACAAAGGAGTTGGGAAAGGGCTAATTTCATACCTGCACAAACACAATAAACAAACACAAATTTAGGTTCATATGCAAGATAAAACAAGGATTCCCCATGAAATCCATCTACAATGTTCAAAATAGGAAAATATGAAGAACAACATGAAAGATAAATGAAATCCTAATTTAAACAAAGCAAACTCTTGATCCCATGGGGGAGTTGGTACCAATTGGTGTGTCGAAATTGGCCCTTTCCCAACTCCTTTATTGCAAATGTTGATGATTTGATGAGTGATCCACCTTGATGAAGATTCAATCAAGATCCATGATGAAAAATCTGCTAAACCTAGCTAAGAATTTGATGGAATTGATGAAACCAGATATTTTTGAGGATGAAGTTGAGTATAGTAAGTTTCCTCAAATTGTGGATGATCGAATGAGAGGAAGAGTCTCTCATTTATATATTTCCAAATTGGAAGAAAGAGGGATTTGGATGAATGTGGGATAAAAGACCAACCAATGAGAATAGGCCACTTGTCCACATGTGACTGGAGGAGGGATGAGCACATTTTGGTCAATGCGCATAATAAATGCTATGAGATTCAAATTTGAAATTTGAATGTGACATGTTGGAGGGAGAAAGAAATGGAGTTAATGTCACTTGGCTCAATGCACGAGTACATGTAAGAGGAGTGAATGCCTTGCTAGAAGGACAAATCCACTTGGATTTTGAATTCAAATTTGAAGGAATATTCCCCTTCTATTCTAGGTTGAAAGAAAATAGGCAATTAAATAAATCAAAGTAATTGATTTATTGTGCAAGTTGCATTCTCTAGAGGATTTTAGTGATTGAGATTAAATTAATCAAGATTTGATCAATTTAATGAGAGATTAGATGATTTGACCATTTTGACTTAAATTTTAGGATTGATTTAAATCAAAATGAGAGGAAAATGATTAAATACTTAATTAAATAAAGATTTGATTTATTTAATTAAAGAGGTATGATGTTGGATTTAAACCAAATAAATATTTATTTAATTTAAATGAGATGACTTTAGGAATTAATTAAATAAAATGATTTATTTAATTAAAAGGAGGATTAAAAATTAATTAAATAAAATTGATTTATTTAATTAAGAGATGAAGAGAGATGGATTTAATCAAATACAAATTATTCGATTAAATGACTAGCAAAGGAGATGATTCGGGATGAAATGGTGTTAGAAAATCAAGATCCAGTGCATCGGATCGAATTGTATATTTTACATGTCTATAGTTACTATAGGAAACATCTACATTAGATGGTGGTACAAGTTCATCCTTAAATTTTTTCTCTTCCTTCTTTCTATAAATCTTATACATATCCTTCTTTATTTCTATGTGATTAATTTTTTAGACTGGTTCATTCCTCTTTACTGGATCATCCTTCCTCATATTTATTCTTTTGAAAACCTTAGAAATGTGTCCAAGCCTATTGTAATTGTAACACATGACATTCTTCTGAAAAATATTCCTTTCATTCATTTTAGATTTATATCAATTAGCTTTATGCCCAAATCCATAACATGTACAACAGTAGCCTTCAAATTATTGAATCATTCTACCATTGTTCTAACCATTCATCATTTGACTTCTACACTCATTAGCTCTATTACCAAATTTATTGCATGTAAAGCATTGGCTAGCAAAGGATGGAACATTCTGACTCATTCTAATTCTACATTCCATTTTCTTATGTCCAAATATAATACAAGAATAATAGAAATGATTACAATATGGGTATGTTTGTGCATTTGGTTATTTGACTAGTGATTTTCTAGCTTCATTCTTTTGATTTTGGATTCTCTTTCCATTGTTCTTCTTATATTAAGTATTCTTTGGTTCATTGATCTTCTTTTCTACTTTTGACCTTTCACCCTTTTCAAATCCTAAAACTTCTGTCTTTAGAGCCTTTCTCAATTGTAATATTTTCATCAAGATTAATAGAACTTGTCTTGAATTTTTCTTCATGACTCTTTGCTTTCTCTAGATGTGATCTCTGGTTTTACCACTTCTTGTTCAAGCCTTGTACATTCCTTGGATCTCTTTTCACCATTGCATTCAATCATTCCTCAACTCTTTTCTTTCCTTCAGCTTGCAATTTCAGACCGGTGATAGTTTCATTTTCCAAGCTTTAATTTTTCATTAACATCTTTATTCCTCAATAAATTTCTTGATTCTCTCTCTCAATTTTTTGATGCATTCATTTACTTCTTTGAAATTTTCTTTCAAATATTTGTTTTCACCTTCAATCCTCTCAAGATCTTCAAGAATAGCTTTGAGTTCTCCATCTTCACCAAGAATGCAATCTTCTTCTATGAATTATAAAATAGGATTCTCTTCTAGAGTAGTGGGTAGTCTTCTAACAACCATATGTTCAACCTCCAAGAAATTAATCTTCTTCTAAGGTTCCAATCTTTGATACTAATTATTGAACGCTTGGAATGTTGAGAGAGGACTAAATCAATATTATTTTAAACCATTCAAACATTTAAACATCTAATCACCAAATCATATTGAACCATAGTAATGAAAGAAAGAATGAAACATCCAACAACATCACATAACACATGAGCACTAATATTTTTACATGGAAAATCAAAAATGGGAAAAAAAATGGTGAGGATTAGCTCATAATAAATTAATTATAATATATTTATAGAAGTGCTCACTGTAGGTGGGCTCACTGCCCACTGAGAGAATAAGATAGAAGAGAGTTTGTGGCTGATATCCTAGATTGAACTAATACAATTTCATCTAAAATATGCATGAGATATATCTCTAGTGAAGCTCAATAAATTGATTTTACACACTTCATCTAATTTTGATCTAACACTCTGCTTTCCTCTGCATTCACATCACTTTAATATTCTACTCAACATTCACAAGTTAAAATCCTAATGGGTCTTCTCAATTTGTATCATGTTCACATCACTTACAAGTATAGATTCAACAAAACACTAAAACTGATCTAGCATATATATCTACTTCAATTATAACATCAATTAGGTTGACCTAATTATATGCAACATACAAAATATAAAAGATATAATTTTTCAGCTCAAATCCTTCCATACATGCCTCACACCAAGATTTAAATCCATTAAAAAAATTAAAATAGGGTAGCATGAATCAAAAATAGCTTCCACATAACTCCACAATATTTATTTAGCCTTCATATATCTTCACGTATATTAGGTCAGTGCCACAAAATATGTAATATGAAAATTCTTCAACTTTGTATCCACACTCAAATAAGTGGACCTAAAAATTTAATGCCAACTGGAATTCACACACTATTTCCATCTCTCAACATCTCCTTAAATCCACAAAGTAAAAAACCTATCCGTGGAGAAGTGGAGACTCTCCTACTCATATGCACTAGATATAGGAAATGACTATAATTTACCAAGTCAAACTTCTCTTACTTATATGTCTTAAACCAAGAGCTAAAACATGATGAAAATATGGAATTAGATACTTGAGACACCCAACAAATTTTTTTTAGAAGTACAAAGTGAAAAATTCATTTGCAGACCAATGTAGACCAAAAGACTAGAGCTCTATTGCAAAATATGAACAGAGTTGACACATAGTGAATTTTCCATCACAACCAACTTTACCAAATCAAACCATCTTACAAAAATGTCTTCCACGAACACTCCAAAACCTTTTTAGAACCAACCAAAATTGTCTGCAATGACTTGCACAATGATGTCCACATTAAGATACAATACTGATATCACCATGACTCGACATCGAGATACAATGTTCACATTAATGAAAAAACCTCAACGCATAGTAATATATATCATGTGCTTATCCCTAATGCTCATGTTGCCACCAATAGCATCAATGAAAAAATTCTCATTCTTCCAACAATAACTCCATTCTATTGTGGAGTCATCGGATTTGATAAATATATTTTTAACCCATGCTTTTCACAAAAGTTTATAAACTCGTTGGAGGTGAACTCACCACCTCTATCAAAATATAAACACTTTATTTTAAAATCTATTTCATTCTCAACCATATATTTTAATGCCTTGAATTTATCTAAAGCCTCTATTTTTTCTTTGAGAAAGGTCACACAAGTCATTCTAGAATAATCATTAATTAATAACATAAAATACCAATCACCATTAGGGATTTTTATTCTAGTAGGTCCACATAGGTTTGTAAACACCAAATAAAATTTTCCTATGATAGAGAATTCCTTAGTTTTTAACCTCTTCCTTGGTTGCTTTCCAACTTAACATTATTTGCAAATTGCATTGATAGGCTTATTAATTCTTGGTAGATCTCTCACAACATGAGTAGAGCTAATCTTCACTAGGCCATCAAAACTGATGTGATCCATTCTTCTATGCCATAGAAAAGTCTCATAGATTTGAGCCATAAAATACTTGCAACTAAAATTTTTGAGTTGATAAACATTTCCTTTTGTCCTTTCTCTTGTTGCAACCAAACTTCCAGAGCTTCCTTTTTTGATTTCACAACCACCATATTAAAATACAAGATTGAATCCTCTTCTACACATTTTTCCTACATTAAGAAGATTATGTTGAAGAACCTTGACATAAAGAACATCATTTGTCGTATTCTTGTCCTCAAAACTAATTGAACCTTTTCTACAAATTTGAGCATGTCTATCATCACCAAACTTCATAAGACCACCATAAAAAATTTCAAGTTTAACAAACCTACCTTTATCACCTATCATATGGTTTGAGCACCTACTCTCAACTTTCCAATAGTTTCTCTCATCTTTTGCATGAAAAGTAGTCAACATAGTTCCTTCAATGTTGTGACCTTTTTTCAGAGAAATTTCCTTTACACATCTTTCAAGGTTAGCAACATTAGTTCCAAAATTCAAATCCATCAACAAGAATTCACCACTTTCACTATTTAGATAGTCAAATTACTCATCATCAGATATGTCATTGTCTTCTTTAACATAGTAACTCTTCTTGATCTATTCATTTGTCATTAGAATTTTTTTTGGATATTTTGAAGAATAGTGAGCTATATTTTCATAATTGAATCACTTGAAGGGTAACTTACCTCTATGTTTTCTAGTGCCCTTTTTCTATCTTCTAAAAAAAAATCTTTCATCTCATCAAAATCATCTAGATCAGATTCATCATTACTCTCTTTCTTGATAAATTTAAAATCAATCTCTTTCCTTCAATCATCTAAGAAAAACCCTCTGAATTCAAAAGTAGTTAAAGCACCAAATAATTGATCTCTAGAATATTGATCCAAATTTTGAGCTTCCTTAATCTAAATACCTATATCACCACTTCATTCTCCTCTAGCTTTCCACCAAGATCATTGATGGCATTGACCACTTCATCCACCTTGTTCTTGTAGCCTACAATAACTTCATCCTCTGAAATCCTAATGGTTTCAAATTTTTCTTTTAAATTCTACATATTTGCTTGCTTGACCCTATCATCTCCATCATAAATAATTTCCAACTTCTTCTAGATCTCTTTAGAATATTTTAAGCTAATCACCTTCATAAGTGCCAAATAAGAAAGTCCACTTAAAATATTATCCCTTAATTTTTCATTGATCTCATACTCTTTGATATCATTATCACTTGCCAGAGTAGTAGTACACATGGTATAAGGTCATCTTAAATTGATTTTCATACTTCAGCCCCTAATGATATAAGATAGCCTTCCATCATGGAGTTCTAGAAAACTTGTAATTAGTTCCATCAAACATAGGAGATTTGACACCTTTCTTGTGTACCATCTAAATCTACCACAAGTGGTTAATAATTTTTAAAGGAACCTTTTCTCTAATACCTATTGTTAGACATAGGACAACTGTGATCTAGGTGGATCCAGGAAACCTAAAAAATCACAGTCTTAAAATCTGGCAAAACTAGCTTCATCACATAGAGCTCGTGGACACGGTCCTAATCCAACTTGAGCGGGCTCAAAAGGAGTTTGTATGTAGAAGTTATGCATAGTCAAAGGTCCAGTAAAATAGGTGAATCGAGGGGCCAAGAAAAAGGTAGAAAATTAATCATCTCAAAATGAGGCAAAAATGACAACAATTTGTAGAGCTCATTGCCATGATTATGACGCCATTCATTTCATCGAAAATAGAGTCGATATGCCAAAGTTACACCAACTCAAAGTTTTAGTCAAAAGTGTTGACTAGTCAAAATGATGATGTCAGTATATGACATGGTAGTGATGACATCAGCATGCTGATGTGGCAAGAGTAGGTGATATGGAAAATACATGGAGTAATCTGATCTCGATACATGGCATCTGATGTGGCAGGCTGACATGACAATTATTGACGAATCAAGTGGTGCCACATGGACTGAAATGAAATGGTGCCACATGGTGCTTTGATGGCACACCAAAATTACTTGGAGAAATGATTCTAGTGTGAGAATTTTTGGAGGAGAAGAATTACAAGATGTTATTATACACCAAAATTGTAAAAGTGAGAGCTTCTGAGGAATTTTGTGTAGGTTTTTGAAGCTTTAATATTGTAAGAAGGCATCTTTAGGTGCTTTGCAATATTAATGAAAGCGGTCCAACATTGAGAAGCAGACCCGATGACGTAGTCCTTTGAAGAATGAACTCCATTATCAACCCGCATTTAATATTTCTATCTTTTGTCTCATTCTTCTTCTATTTCCTATCTTACATTCTCTCTAATTTCATTTTAGTTTATTTTTCAAGTGAGTAATTGATTTCTAATTAAAATATTTTAGTAATTAGTAATTAGTAATTTCATTCATTTATGTAAAAATGAACCTAGTATGTAATTTCAATGGTTAAACAACATGGTCACACAATTCTATCTAGATCGGGAATATTTGTAATTATGGTTAAATACATTTGGATTGTACACCTCTAATTATAGATCAAACTAAGAGGGGGGTGAATTTTTTTTGTACACTAAAACATTCAAACCCTCATTAATATTCAAACGGTCCTTATTAATATTTAAACCTTTATTAATATGAAACAAATGAAACAACATATTAACAATCATACACAATAGAACACAAAATTTTATGTGGAAACCCATAATTAGGAAAAATAATGATAGGGATCAACTATGTATATGAAATTTGATTACAGTAGCCTCACTACCAGAAGGGCTCATTTCCCAAAGAATTGACTATCAAAAAGAAATGAAAGAAGCGCTCACTACAAAGGGCTTACTACTAAGGGCTCACTGCAAAGGACTCACTATTCAAAAGAAAGGAGAATAGAGGAATTATATTACATGGAGTCCCACAACCTCAATGAAATAGGAGAATCCACCAAAATAATTCTACACCATCCAAAACCTTCAGCTCATTATCTCCAACAACTTCTAACAAACTGAAAATGTAGAAAGATCCTACTCACTTCTTTCAGTATCCTTAAGAATTCAAGCTTGCACTCATATCTCAACAAACATACATTTTTTACAACACAAAACTCATCACATACTTGACCTTGTATATATATCAGTCAAAACCTCAAAAAGCTTCTCGAAGCTGGCCTCAATGAAACGTATACAAACCTGCAAATAGGTCAGCATCATACACCTCAATGATTGAAATAAGTGAAGGCAAACCACACTAAAGGTTAACTAGGACCCAAATCTACACTAACAGACTACACCACACTTCCATAAATAAAAAATAACATCCCCACGCAACAATAGCACACTAGGTCACCCAAACTGACACAAATAATTGTCGAGCAACTACATTCAACCTCTCAAGTATGAAAAAAACTTACAAACCTCTTACAAACATTATAAAATATTCTAGAATATTCCAACATCAATAAAATATCCAACAACACTTTCACAATGACATAAATTTGAAGAACATTATCATTTTGTGCAACCAATCAAATTGGCACTAGATACAAGTGATGATTCAAAGCTTGCAGAAAATTTGAACATGAACCCATCCAAGGAAAGGTAGATATAGGAAACATTAAGCCATCCCAAAATCTATTAGACAAGAAACATCATTCCAAAGAAAAGAAAAGAAAAGAAATTTCTCCTAGATAACCTACTTCAAAGAAAAAAGTCTATCAAACACATCTTCCACTACCACACGATCTGGATAAAGCTTGAAGCACTAGATATAACGCCTTTGAAAATATTTGAGCATCATATCCAAACCACACAATCACTCTTAAAGAAATAAGTAATGTGGAGCAGAACACTTAACACACTTTTTTCACCTTGTACAATCATTAAGAAAAATTTTGCATAAGCATTTGGAAACCAGGTCAACATGCTGCATCAACAACACTTACTTAGCACCCAAAAAAATTCACATCATATCCACACTAGAGATTGAAACTTAATTACACAAACATTAAACACTCAATACCAAAACCATACTATAGGTTAACATCTCATTGGCACCACACTACAACAACACATACTTTATACACTAGAAGTTGACGTTAATGACAACATAGTTCAACAAAGATATGAGGAAATATATTTTTATTTATTTTCAAAAGCTAATTTTGAAGCATCATGTCTTTGAATATGTATGTATTAATGAGGTTTAGGTGAAAATAATGCAAGAAGAGATATATTTTATTCATACAAATGATACTTGAGAGCTTATAGAGCTTCCACATGACAAAAGAATATTTTTACTAAATGGGTCTACCAGACTAAGAACAATAGTAATGGGATTGTTGAGAGACACAGTGCAATATTAGTTGCTAAAGGCTACATATATAGAGGTATTGGATTAATTTTCAAGTGACATTTTCCCATAGCAAGAAAAAAGACTATTAGAATGTTGATTTTGCTAGCAAGCCAAAAGAAATTGAGCATTTATCACATGGATGTGAAAATTTCTTTTTTTAATGGGTATTTAGAAGATTGAATCCATGTAGAACAACCACAACATTTTGAGGTTCAAGGAATAGAATATCAAGTATACATGCTGAAGAAGGCCTTAATGGCCTCAAACAAGCACCATGAACTTGACATGCTAGGATCTATGGTTTTTTTTAATAGAATGGCTTGACTAGAAGTAAGAGTCAATATACAATAAAAAATTAATGATCTTATTTTTAGTATACATGTTGATGATTTTCTTACATATGAGTATCAATTCTAGAATATGAAAGATGAATTCAAAACTTCTATGCTGAATGAACTTGTGATGAAATATTTAGGTCTCATGTAATATTTTCTAGGAATGGAGGTTTATCAAAGTAAGGATGAAGTTTTCATTTGTCAAAAAAAAAAAAAGCAAAGGATATATTGAAGAAATTTGATATGGTTGGTTGTAAACCAACCTCAACTCAAATTTATCATGGAGTTCTATTGTGTAGAGATGATGGTGTTGAAAGAGTTGATGAGACAACTTATAGAAGTATTATTAGAAGTTTGATGTTTCTAACCCTCACAAAACTTGATATTTCTTCTAAAGTTTCTCTTGTTTCAAGGTACATGAGAAAATATTTTAAAATTCATATGAATGCAGCCAAAAGAATTTTGAAGTATGTGAAAGGAACTCTTAATTTTTGCACTCGTTACTACAATTGTAAAGAGTTTCAACTAGTTGGCTTTAGCAATTTTGATTGGGTTATAGTATGGATGATCAAAATTATACAACTATAATTGTTTATCCTTTGGATTTGGATTAAACTCAAAGAAGTGAAACATAGTTTCCCTTTCCTTAATAGAAGAAGAATATGTTGCAATCACTATGGGCACTACAACATCATGAGAGTAGAATGTTCTCGAAGAAATTGGAGAGAAAAAAATTGTACATATGAGATTATTTTCTTATAATATGAGAACAATCAAATTGGCCAAAATTCCAAAGCATCATACTAGAACTAAATAATTTTCTCTTAAGTATCATTTAATTAAAGATTTAATGCAAAAGAAGGTAGGCGAAGTCAGGTATATCAAGACTGAACGACAACTTGCAAATATTTTAACCAATGTCATTTCAAAGATTCAATTTTAGATGCTCCAAAAACATTTTGTTAATCCTCTCCATATCAAAGGATAGTATGTTGGTAATTGATATGAATTAGACATTCTGCATGCAATTCATTGTTATGTGCATCATCCAATTTACTTGCCATTCATTGCCATAGTTTCTATTATTTTAGTATTTTTTAGTTTGTCATTTAGAAAGCTTTCAATATTGTATTGAAATCAGTCTATTATTATGAGTTTGTTTAAGTTTTTCCTTAATATGTTTCTATTCTATGAAATGATGTATTCAACATTGTTATGAAGCTGGTCTATTTTAAAAAAAAATACAAGTTTGTTTTTTGTGTAAAATCTTCATTATTGGTTATTGCAATTCATCAAAACTATAAGGGAATTTTTTTATCACTAGTGATATTATTTCTATTGTTAGTTTGTTTGAATTATCTAGTTTAAGATTAAATTCTAGGTAGTTTCTTCATTTTCATGGATTTTTCACATGGGTGATGTTGATCATTTCACAGAGGCCACTTCCATTGTTCGGAAAACTTTGTCATGAAATATTAGAAACGAATTCAAGTCTTGTAGAGAAAAACATGTGAGTTGTTCAGTGCACAACATGAAAAAAATGAAATTTTATCTACAAGGGAAGGCACAAGCATTGCTTTTTGACTGATTTGTCTCATTGTCGCCATTCCCTTCCTATCGACCATTAGACACACAAACTAGAATTAACTAAATTGTTTAAGGAAATATTAAGTGAGAAAGGATAATATTCACCAAGGTAAACTAAACCCATAGTTTGGAATTGTGTAAATATTTGATGGTCTGTTTCCAAATAAAACTCTAAACTCCACACATTATATGAAGTGATTGATATATATATACTACATTTAGTAACATTGTAGATTGTACAAGATTTTTATTTATAATCAACCAAGGTTTCATTTTCACTTGTAACATAAGAGTATCATTTTTTTTAGATCTGTAGTGATTGATTAAGTTTGAAGCCCACACCGAATTCCCTTCACATCTCACTGATTTTTTATTTTTTTTATAACTTATTTCATTATCGTTAAAGATCAGAAAGCTAGCTCTACTTTTCTTGTCCTCCTCTCCTATGCGATGCAAGAATGTAGGGAGATCTAAACACAAAGGTAAACAAAAGAGCACGATACTTTTCAGCTTGCGAAGATATTACAAAGCTCCAGGGTATGGGCTAAAAAAATAACAATGGAATCTGGTGAACAAATGACAACGTATTGAGTGGACAATTCAACATAGAAATGCATGACACAAAACATACTTAGAATTTTGTTTACACGAACTTTACTGCTTAGTCTTCATTAATGTTCCACCAACCTTTTAAAAAGTCCAAGGGGAGTTATTGTTTGTGTTTGTTCCCTGTTGAGTGTTCTTAATTGTGGCATTTATCAAAACTATAAAGGAATGTGTTTATCACTAGTGATATTATTTCTACTATTATTTTGTATGAATTATCTAGTTTAAGATTAAATTATGGGTAGTTTCTTCATGTTCATGGATTTCCCACATGGATGATGTTGATCATTTCATAGAGGCCACATCCATTTTAAATTATGCGTGTTTTCTTCATTTTCATGGATTTCCCACATGGGTGATGTTAATCATTTCATAGAGGCCACTTCCATTGTTTGGAAAACTTTTTTAATAAAAGATAAAAATGAATTCAAGTCTTGTAGAGAAAAAAAGATAGTTGTTTAGTGTGCATGACCCAACAATGAAATTTTATCTGCAAGGAAAGGCACAAGTGTTGCTTTTCGGATGATCCCTCTCATTGTCATCATCCCCTTCTTACTAATCATCATCCCCTTCTTACTAATACTATTGAATGAAATATCATGAATTAAATTTTATAACTTATTTGATTTTTGTTAAAGATAGGAAAGCTAGCTCTACTTTTCTTGTCCTCCTCTCCTGTGAGATGCGAGAATGTAGGAACATTTAAACAAAGAGGGAAACAAAAGAGAACAATACTTTTCAGCTTGCAAAGATATTACAAAGCTTCACAGTATGGGCTAAAACAGACAGCGACAGAAACTGGAAAACATAAATGACCAAAAAGAGGTACACCAAACACATAACAGTGTATTGAGTGGACAGCTCAACACAGAAACATGACATAACACATACTTAGAGTTTTGTTTACACGGACTTTACCGCTCAGTCTTCATTAATGTTTACATTTTCACAGATGAGTTAATTGGTGCGCCCTGCTGATTGTTCTTCCATGAACCGGAGTTTCGCTGGCTCTGATCGTTTGTGCCCGAGTTTTGGCCCGAATTAATTGTGCCCAAGTTTCCCGCGTTTGCACCTGAGTAGTTGTTTCCCAAGTTTGTCCCCGAGCTTCCCGAATAGTCATTTCCCGAGTTTGTGCCCGAGTTAACATTGCGCGGGTTTCTTCCCGAGTTTGTTCCCTTGCCCATTGAGAGCACTAAACCTAGTTTGCACAACCGCTCACAAAACAAAACCTTTGAAACAAACAACGGATGCCAAATACAAGGATTTTTTTTTCTTATATAGGCTTACAAAACGTGTATTGCGTCGTAAGCTCAACACCCGAAACATAAATGACACAAATGCAGACACGAAAGTCAGGCCCCGACGGAATACAGACACGAAAGTCAGGACCAGAGAATCGGAATACAGACACGAATGTCAGGACCACAGCATCGGAATAAAGACACGAAAGAAATATGGCATGACGTCAGTGGTTTATCTGGAAGGAATCAGGATTATGACGTCAGTGGTTTATGCAGAAAGGGGATGTTAGATATGTGCGGAAGAATAAGACATGAAATACATAGAATGTGACATATTTAATGTAACATCAAAGGTGGATTAACAATAAGGATCATAACAATCAAGGTTTAAATAAAAGGTTAAAATCAAACAAAATAAAAAATATAAAAAATATTGTATTGAAATATTTGATTATCAATGAAGTAAATTTGAAAAAAATATGGTACATTAATTATCTTCAAATTTATGAGTTTTTTATTTGAGTCTTTTTCTTGGTAAGTTGTCTATCCTTTTTCATTTTTCATAATGAGCATATGTGAATGAAAAAATTATTCTTTATCATTCACACTCGTAATAATAGAATTTTCATGTCAAGAGATGTAATTTTTGATTTTTCTAGTTCTTAAGTTTCAAGTGCAAGTCAAAATTAAAGCACAATTCTAACAAGGAAGCTAAGAAGCTTAGGTGACATTTATCAATGATGTACAAGTCATGCACATGAAGAAAATACAAGATTGTTAGACACACGGGACAACTAAAAGGATGGGGGGTAAATTAGTCGTACATTAAAACCTTCAAACCTTCATTAATATTAAAACCCTTATTAATATATAAACCCTTATTAGTATAAAACAAATGAAACAACAACACATCAACTACCATAAATAATAGAACACTAGATTTTATATGGAAAACCCTAATTAGGGAAAAACCACATTGAGTATCAAATCTATTTTGATTACAATAGTCTCACTATCAGAATGACTCACTATCTTGAAGAAAAGAAAGAAGGACTCACTACCATGGGCTCATTGAAAAGGACTCACTATCTGAAAGAAAAGAGAATATAAGAAGATTTTTACATGGAGATCTACTACCTTAGAGCTTATGCAAGAGAATCCCATGTGTATGGCAATCCTCAATACCCAAAAAAATAAAAATGTGTGATTTTCCTTACAATTGATTTAATTTCAGATTTTTCGTTTTGGTGTGCAGGAGAGAATTGGAGAATTTAATTTCATACACTTCAAATAGAATTCAAGTGGAGTCATAGGAGTAATTTGAATTAATTATTTAATTAATTCTTATGCTCACATTAAAATTTTAAAAAATAGAATTGCTAGGCAACATTTGTATTTTAATCTATTGTCCTTTTTGGTGAAAATTGAAAAAAAATATTTAAAAAAACCAAAAAGATAAAAGAGGCATTGGAGAAAGGAAGAGATAGAGAAGGGGAAAATGAGGAACTTGAGAGTTGGTTGGAAAGGGAATAGCTAGGAAATTGGATGCCGGGAAAGAAACAAAATATGAGGTTGTTGTCGTTGAAGGTTGAAGAGAGAAGTTGGAGAAAAGTGTCCAAATTTTTTAAATGATGGTAATCAATCTAGATTGCTAGTGGAGGCGTGGAAGTTCTCTAGGAAGGGAAATTTTGGTTAAAAAATTAAAATTTTATTGCAGATTTGTATGTCAAATTTGTTGCTAGGAATGAGACATTGAAATTAGGAGAGGGAATTTACAACATGAATTCTATGGTCTTTTAGACAGCCGGTTGTATAAAGATTAAAAAAAAATTCAATTAAATAAAATGTTGGGAGAATTTGATTCTTGTTTTATGTTGAGTTAGATGGTGTATGAATTAATTTGAAGGACAAATTGCCTGCCTATAACTTTTGATTTCTTCATTATTAAAAGTGTAAAGTGAATTGAACTCATTCCACCTACAAATAATTGTTTTCCTAATAAGGCTCACATTAAGATATCGGCATTATTTGGTATCAGAGAGGGTAGCTCACTAGGAGAAGTGTTGAAATTGTGATTTTTGCAACTACATAGAAGTGAAGTGTTTGGTTGTACTTTAGTGGAGAGAAAAATTGGTAGAAGGTGCATGTACTTTCTCCACTAAGAGATAGTGGGTAGAGGAAGTCTTGAGAGGAGTATCTTCTAGAATCTTGGCTAGGTAGAGGATAGGGTGAGTGTCAATTTGGTTGCAGGGAGTGCCTTTAATTGTAGAGAACATTGGCTCTCAAAATTGTGTGTGTGCAGGTTGCAAAATTTGCAAATTGAGAGTGTGCGCAATATGTATTCAAGGAAGAGGATATGATGGATCATGATTAGATAGGGGATAATCCCATTTTGGGAAGAATATTGGGACTTGAAATAGAGAATAGAAAGCTTTGTGAAGAATTGAAAAAAATCAGGGAAAGAATGGATGCCTTAGAAGCTAGGAAAAATTAGTAAGTTGAAGTAGATCACAAAAAATATGAGGAAAAATTATGTGAAGGCGGATTGATAAAGAACAAAAGGATGATGTTGAATGGCACATAGAGATGATAGATTTATATACTAAAGAAATAGGTAAAGATTGGAGTGAAGGTGAAGAAGAGTCAAGTGAAACAAGAGGAGCATAAATGAAGGTATTTGAAGGTCCCTTATTTGATGAAGAACTTGTTGAAGAAAATCTCTTATTTGAATGAGAGATTCTAGTGCAAGAGGTTATGGAAGAAGAAAAGAGAGAGATTGCAACAGTAGTTTGAGTCCTTTCAAGGACGTGAAGATAATGATGAAAATAGGTGGTGAAGATGAGATAGTTGCAGCTAAGCATGCGAGAAGAATTGCAATAGAAGGTAAAGAAGATGAGATAAAAATTTATTTTTTAAAATCATTTAACTATGAAGCATATGGTGATTTGCATCAATTTAATTTGAAGAGAATAAAGGAAGAAAACTTGAAAGAGCTGAAATTTACTGTGCAACAATATATTGATGAATTATTGAAATGCAAAAAAGAGAGTTTGGAGTGGTAAGTGCCAACGAGGAGATGATAAAAATATTTAATTTCAATAATCTTAATATGGATGTGGTGATTAAAAAATTGGAAGAATATTTTTTTTGGAGGTGGATGGATTATGGTGACTTAACTCCCACAAAAGAAGAAGATGAAGGACGAATTTGGTGGAGGTGGATGACATGTGGTGGGTTGAATCCCACAAGAGGAAGATATAATTGGAAAAAGAAGTCAAATCATGGTGGAAGAAGTTTCACAAAGGGATATGTTAGTGAAAGATAGATTGGTTAGAGAAGTATGGAGAATGTTCCAGCTAAATGTTGGAAAATGTGTATAAAGAATTAAAGTGAGGTACCTAACATAGCATTGGAGTGTTGCAAGTTTTTGCAACTTGGAAGAGTAGTTCTACTACTTACCTGCAATTTGTGAACTAGGATTAAAAAATTCTTACCCAACATGTCTGATGTAGGAGCATCATTGGTGTATGGCAATCCTCATCACCCCCAAAAATATGTGATTTTCTTTGTAGTTGATTTCATTTCAATTTGTTGGTTTTGGTGTGTAGTCAAGAATTGGAGAATTTAATTTCATACTCTTCCAATACAATTAAAGGGGATTCATAAAAGTAATTTTAATTCATTATCTAATTAATTATTATGCTCAAATTGAAATTTTAAAAAAATAGAATTGCTAGACAACATTTTTATTTTAATCTATTGTCCTTCTTGGTGAAAAGTGTAATTTTTTATTAAAAAAAAGAAAAGACAAAAGACGTGATGGAGAAAGGAAGAGATAGGGGAGGTAAAAATGAGGAAATGGAGAGTTGGCTATAAAGGGAATAGCCAAGAAATTGGATGATAGGAAAGAAAAAAATAAGAAGAAAAAAAGAAAATATGAGGTTTTTGTTGGTGGAGGTTGAGAATAGAAGCTAGATAAAAGTGTGTAGAAATTTTAATTGATGGTAATCAATCCAAAGTGCTAGGGGATGTGTGGATGTTATGCATGAAGGAGAATTTATTTTAAAATATTATAATTTTATTGTAGATTTGTATGTTAAATTTGTTGCCAAGAAAGAGACATTGAAATTGGGAGATGCAATTTACATAATGAATTCTCTAAGTGGTATTTTGGAGCTGATTATATAAATATTCAAAAAATATTTAATTAAATAAAATGTTGAGATAATTTGATTCTTGTTTTATGTTGAATTGGAGATGTATGAATTAATTTGAAGGATAAATTTCCTACATGTAGCTTTTGATTTCTTCATTATTGAAACTATAAAATGAATTGAACTCATTCTAACTGCAAACAATTTTTTGCCTAATAAGGCTCACATTATTATATCTACACTAAGAGAAAAAGGAAAATCAACCATAATAATTCTACATCATTTATTGAAGATGTACAAGTCATGCACACAAAGAAAATATAAGATTGTTAGACACACAGGACAACTAAGATGATGGGGGGTGAATTAGTCATAAATTAAAACCTTCAAGCCCTCATTAATATTTAAACCTCTTGAAACATAGGGAATTAGGGGTGAATCAATAATGAAGGAAATCAAAATGATGCTCCTAATTCCTATTATATTTTATTCAAATTATGTTAAATGATGTTGCAGATCTAAAACCAATCAATTTATACTATCAAATGGAAAATCTGGAGATGATAAAATGATGTGTACTTTTCACCAAGATTATTTTTTAGGGCTTAGAGAGGACTCATTCACCCTATCACAAATGGGTCCCTGCTAGGGCTCTAAGAAATCAATTTTTGGGTTTTGTTATTTAGTGTTTGCACTCCTTACCTACCAATTTTTAGGTCACAAAATTCAAAAATGAATTCTCTAGAGCATTTTTCATGATCTTGTAAAAAAGGTGACAAGTTTTCCAACTTTGCAACTTTCACAATTTTGTTCTTCAAATTATCTTCAACTTGTAAATCTTCAATCACACATAAAAGGAGAAGAAAATGTTGGATGTTAGGGGATATGGATTTGCATTGATCAAATCCATGTTTTATAATTAAATCTTGTAATGAAAGAATGAAATAACATGAATAAATGATGAAGGAACAAAAATATGCAACACCTCACCAAACCTTTAATGGAAACCTTGAAATGTAAATTTTCAAATTAACATGTAGTGGCCTTCATGCATGAGATTTTTGATCTTGGTCTTGATAGAAGATAGGTCCTTAAATACTTGATTGGATCTTGAATGCTACATCATCATGTTAGCTCCTTCAATAGGCATTCCTTTGATGTGATATTGAATCTTGATTGTTGCAATAAACTTCAATAATCTTCCCTTGAATGCCTTTGTGATTCTCTTTAAATGCTCTTGTAATGCTCTTGTAAACTCTAGGATCTTAGAATGATATTTCTACTAGAAACTAAATGAAAAGACCTCTTATTTATACATAACTTAAGATTAACTCTCAAAATTAAAAATTCACAATTTGAAAATAGATCTAGGATCTTAATTTTATAAAATCCCACCCAAACACACCCCAAAAGGGGTGTCCTAAGTTAAGGATGACCCATTGGCCATATTAGATGAATGGATCCTAGTACACTCAACTAGGACCTATTTCAGAGGAAATGAAATATCATGCATAAAGGAGGTCCTAGGACATAGTGAGGACCCATTCGCCCATGGGTGAATGGGTCCCAGGTCACTATCTTGGGACTCAAACCTTGTAAAATTAAGTATTGTGAAATATCATTAATGAACGTTGACCTTTATCCCTTGAAAATTGCATCTAATTAGGCTTGGATTTGAAATTAAGTCCAACCAATTAAGGCACTATAAGGTCCATTTTAATCAAGAGGGACCAAAACTTAATGTGAATGTGTGAAACACATTACAACACCAAATTAAGGCATCACTTAGGCTCATTTATTAATTATTCCAAAAGAGTGAGAAAAAGGGATACTATTTCTCTCACCACATTTTACCCCCACTTTAGTGCTCCAAGAGGATGGCCATGCATCAAAATTGCACTAAAGTAGAGATTCAAGACTCTTATTTATGAAACAATAACAAATATGGACAAATATACAACATAAAAGATAGTGCTTCAAAATTTTATCTTAACTATTTTTCCTAGGTCAGATCAAGCCTTAACCATCACTAAAGCACACTCACTTTAGGGCTGCAAACATTTAGGTCGTTCGTGGGGTGAGTATCCAAATAAAGTTACTTGGTGAGAAATAAATTCCCACTATACAATGAGAAAGTCATGCTCTCGATTGGGCTTCCCATCGTACTAACTATACCAAAGCTATCCCTTTGATAACTTCAATAAGGCACAACAAACATGCTTATCATAAAAATTATTTTGAAAAATGGTTAAAAAGGTTTTTGGTTTTCTTTATGGGATTTTCTTAGTTCATGTAAGGTCTTTCTCTTAGGGAACATCATGCCTAATGTCTCCAAGATAGGAAAATTCAAGAGTAGAAGTCCACATCTTAGGGAATGTAGTGTGTCACATCACCATGAAGAGGGAAGTCATGTAGTCAAGAAATATCACACTCTTAGAGGACATCAAACCCAAAGACTTCACCAAGAAACAAAAAAAAATGAATGAATAAAGAAAATCACACCATGAATTTTTTTATCGAAAGATATGGTTAGTGTATACCCCCCAATTTAAAGCAGTTGCTACACCATCGCTAGGAGAAAGTGTTTTAAAGTAGGAAATAAGGACATGAGAGCCTTACTCAAAAAACCCTATGCCAAGTCATATGTTTATGAAAAGTGATGTAGGAGCATCCCGTGGTGTAGGGGCAATCTTGCATCACCCAATTTTTTTTTTTCTTTATTTTCTTTAGTTTTTTTTAGTCTCATGATGACACTTAAGGGGTGTAATGGTGCAAGAGCACCTGCGAGAGTTTTGATGTGTTTATGGATTTTGGTTGTCTAGTTTTAGGTGTGAACCTTTATGATGGTATAATAAGGTCAAATTGACCTATGGTTGATGTAATTCATGTGATTTTAAATGTATAGGGTGTTTCTTTTCATAGATATGCAAAAATGTTGTAATTATGGCAATATTACATTATGCAATTTGGACAATTATTGAGATAGATAGAAATTGAAAAGTCAATCTCTTGGAATTCAGTGGGAAACCAATGGAATCTAATGTAAATATGTTTAAAAGGTCTCTAAAATATTTGAGGCTAGTTGTCCAATAAGATTTTGGAAGATTCAATAAAGATAGTGCTCTGTTTTGTGTTATTTCTCTGATTTTCTTGCATTTTCTAAATTTGTACGACCACGTACAACTTGAAATTAATGTAAAACCTATGTGATCATGGGGAGAAAGGTATAAGATTTTGTTTGACTCCATTTATAGTGGATTTCATCTATCTAGGTTGGATTTTCAACAAGTTTTTTGTAGTTTTCCATTTAAGCAAGGGTTTCCCAAGGTTTGATAGTCAAAATGGGATTTTATGCCATTCTACTATAGGGTTGTGCTACAAGTTGGTGGAATGGTCCAGTTAGGGATGTATGATAGGGTTTTTAATTTTTCATGGTAGTGTGGTGTTGAAGGGAAGACTTTCGAACATGCCTAACTTGACAAATTGGAGTTGTCAAGTAAGTTTTCAATGCAAATTTGTAGGAACAACAAGAATAAGTGAAACCCGATGCATAAAAATGGTGAAATCGGTGGTTTGGTGACTGGTTTGAGAAATCGAGAGAGTTATTTTAGTCAGGAGGAAGAGATACCAAAGTCCTCCTTTGGAAAAGAGGCCTAATTCGACCTAGAAATAGTGCAACAGGTCAGATTTGAATATGTTGCTCCAAAAAAACCCTTATCAAGGTTTGGACATGATATCTTACACCTTAAAGGGTACCTGAAATAGTTGAGGTTTAAGGATATAAAATAATTGGATGAGAGATATAGTTGAATAAGTGTGTCTAGAGGGCTACAAGGAGTTTGGTGAAATAGTCAATAAGTCACTTAAACTTGAGGTGGAAATTGTCAAAACCAATTGAATTCTGATTGAAATTGTCCAATACCATCTTTCCTTGCATCAAGTGGTATCAGAGAAAAGGTCGAGATCCTTTGCTAGAAATTGTGATTGTGAAAGTTGGAAGGTTGTGAAGGTTCTAAGGAAAAGTATTTGGAGATGCCTCCAAAAGGTGGTTCAATTGTAGAAAGGTACTTGAGGGCCCTGAGAGAGGCTCAAGAAGACATGGTAGCTAGGATGAAAGCAATGGAAACTACAAAAAGGAGAGGTAAGGGTGTTGCAACAGACAGTGACCCTGAAGAAGAAGAAGAGGGGGAAGATGATAACCCCACACAAGGACCACAAGAGGAGAGGAAGTTTCTAAAGATGCTCAAGGCTGCAAAAGGAGAGGCTCATGATGTGAAGATGGAATTACCTATGTATGATGGGAAAATGGATGGGGAAGAAGTGATTGAGTGGTTGGATGCCTTAGAAAACTACTTTGAATATAAAGAAGTAGAAGAGGATAAGAAAGTCAAGTTTGAAAAAACTAAGTTGAAGGGACCAACTTTGACTTGGTGGAATTACATCCAAGAAGAGAGAACCAAGAAGGGAAAACCCAAGTGATGAGGCTTTGTATTGACCTCATAATCATTAAGTTTTTAACCTTTTAAATACTTTTTTTGGCTTTAAAAACTCATAATTCTCTCTTTAATGTATGTTTTATGATCTTATGAAAATATAAAGACTTAGAATGTGGATGGTTAATATAAGTGCTTATTTTTTGTTATATGCATGATTAAAATGTTGTGATTAAACTATGAATGCTTTATCATACGTGTACATGTATCTTGAGTTAATATTTAATATTCAGCCATTGGATAACTAATTTTGTTTCAACTAAGGAATGACATAATTGTTTGTAACTCATATTCAAAATGAGTTATGATACCGATTTTGTAACTCATCATGCTGGATGAAGATATCACCAACTCCAACTCAAGCTCCAACACTGCACACTAGTTCATAAATTTGGAAATCAATGCAACTAAATACAATTACAAGGATCAACGCCAACTCATTCTTGTGTGCCAGGATATCTTTTAGATTTGGAGTAGATTAAATTTTCCGCTTTTCTGTTGTTTTCAAAATAATGTTGGAAATTTATATCTAGAGCTAATGTAGTTGGATGTTAGATCACATCAAGTTTTTGATCTTTCTCATGCAATTTCCTTTCTGTTCTTTAGATTAGAATATTTTATGTAATTCGACCCTATTTGGGCACACTAGTTGGAAATAAGAAGGAAGTTGATCTCAACACTATGTTCAAGGATTCTTTCAACTTTCTTTCTGAATGAGGTGACCCGTTTAGTTGTTTAGATTTGACTATTTGATTATTACTGCTATGTTTCATTTTTACTATTAGTTTAAGCTGAAATCATTTCCTTTTCATAAGTTGAAAGATAATTTAGATCAAAGTTTTATTGCATCATTGCTTTCACTTTGTTATGTTTTATCAAGTTTTGTAGTTTATTTTTAGTTGAGAGGTCATTTGTACAACTGAGATAATCTAAGATACCATGTTAATGAATTATGTGGAAATGAAAACAATTACTTGTCAATTTAGTGAGGAATGGAATACTTTATTTTCAAGTAGTTACTCAAGTTTTAATTAGATTTGAAAGTTCTGTAAATTAGATTAAATTAATTCTCCATTCCCTCATAAACTACTTGTCTTGGAATGAAATTTCTCTATCCAAAATCCATTTCTAAGGGACTCATTTAAGATAAATCAAGAATAAAATGTTAGTTCAGAAAAACTCTTACAAAGAATTAAAAAATAGAAAAATAGCTTTGAATCACTCCTAACTGAGCCAAAATTACCAAACCCCACCCACCCCCCAAGACTTATCCAACTCTTATTGCAGATAGCTTTAGACACCCCTGGGTTCACATTTAAGAAATTAAATGAGAAGGAATTGTGACAAAAATGACTTCCTACCATCATTTTTTGCATCATTCCTAGGGAATCAAATTGGCTTTAAAAAGTAAAATCTAATCCTTAGGTGTCGATAAGATCAGTTAATGAATGTTTCCAAAGATCAGTCTAGAAGACTTATAAGAGGAAATCCAGAGAATCATCACAGAGAGTTCCAAGCTAGTGCTACAAGTTCACCCTCAGATAGGTCAGTATCTACCCAATCAGAAAGCATGGGGGACAAAGATTAGGAGGATGAGGTTCCCAACATAACTTTTTCCTTTCCCATTTCCATAAATGTCTGGGCTAATGAACCACCAATGAAAAATATCTCACCTACTAATTTACCCACATTTAGGGGAAAAAATTTGAAAGATTCGGATCAATTTTTATTTGAGTTTAAAGTATTATGCCAAACTTATGATTATACATCTAATAATCAAAAGTTGAAATTGTTTCCATCAACTCTTAAAGAATCAACTTTATGTTGGTTTATGGGGTTAACTGCAAATTCAATAAATACATAGGATGAAATGGAAACAATATTTATGAATAAATATCAAGATTATTGTAGAGTCAGGGATAGGAAGGAAGAAATCTTTAAAATGAAGCAATTGAAAGATGAAAGTCTAGAAGATTATGTAGATAGGTATCAATTTGTTTTAAAAAGATGTGGAAATGGATTGGATTAATAAATTAGTAAGTCCATCTTTTTAAAAGGCATTGATGATGATTCCAAAGATGCCTTGAATTTAATAGGAAAAGGTGATATTAATAAACAATCATTTGAAGAAATTGTTGAAATCTGTAGAAATTATTCTAGGACAAGACCAGGGTATAGGAAAAAGAACAAAGGTTCTTCATCATGTCTCTAAATTCATGGAGGAAATTGCAAATTTAAAAATAGACATTATCCTTCATCTCAGTGCATAGCCTGATAGAACAACAATGGAACCTTTAGCCATTTACTATCCTAAATGTAGGGATAAACATCCACTGAGGGAATGTCCTCTCAATCAGATTGATTTATGTCACATATGTGAAAAAAGACATTCTACTCGTAAGTGTAGCCTCCTCCTTGAGATTGGGAATCAATTGAAGAAACCAATAGAGGAAGAATCAAATTTTGTACGAAAAAGACAATTTAACCCTGCCTTTGGTCAACCTAAAAACAATTCTAATTGGGGGTCAAATTAGTGGAATAATCAGTGGAATTCTGCTAGTTAATGGAATCCTCAACAAATGCAGAATCCACTTCCACCCATGACAAATCCTTGGGTACCATCATGGGGACATAATGAATATCCAAAGTGGATCCAGCCTCAATGGCAACCAAACCAACCTTAGTGGAAACTAAATCAGACCCAATGGTAGCCTAACCAAGGAAATAATCAATGGAAAAATTAGGGGCCAAAGAGACCCTGGAATCAAAATAAGTTCATTGGGAAAAATCAACAATCAAGCTATAAACCAGTTAATCAACCTTTGATACTTTCTCAACCAATTCCAAATCCTAAGAATGTTAAGACTCGTCAACCTATCTATAATGCTGATCCTAATATAGTCAATTTGAATAACATTGAAATTAAAGATATTCATTTGAGAAATAGAGTTATACCAACAAAACCTGATGAAACTAAGGAAGATAAAAAAAAAGACTTAGAGAAGGAAATAGAAAAAGAAATCAGTGAAGATCATGTTAAACAAGAACCATTTTCTTCACGTCTTAATCAAGAACTATTGATTGAACAAGTTGATAGAAAGGATGATATGATTGATCCACAGGTTATTAATGAGCTCAGGAAGATAAAAATTGAAATTCCCTATTTAAAGGCTGTTTGTGATATTCCAAAGATCAACCAGGTGGTTAAATCTCTATGTATTAAGACACCTGGGAGGAAAAATAAATTTCCCCCGATAATTCAAGTAGGAGGAAAGTTGTTAGATGTCCCCTCAGGAAAGCTAAATCCAAAAAAATCTGGTGACCCAGGAAGTCCTATGATTACCCTTAGCATTAATGGTATTGAAATTCAGAATTTTTTTATTGATCTAGGAGTAGCCATTAATGTTATTACAATAGAAACAACTAAAAAGATTGGGATTATGAATGTTAAATCCATGTCTACAATTTTACAATTAGTTGACCAGTCAATTGCAAAACCTGATGGAATTCTAGAAGATGTCATTATCACTATTGACAGTTGGGATTATCTTGTTGATCTCCTTGTGTTAGAAACTAAAGAGAGGAAGAGGGTTCATCGTATTATTTTAGGAATTCATTTGGCTAGCAATTGTCGCTACTCTCATTGATTATAGGTCAAGTAGTATGACTATTTCAAATGGAATAAAACAAAAAGAAGTAAAGTTGTATCCGCCAGCCAAACCATCTTTAACATCTAAAAACCAAATCTGGATTGAAGATCCTAATTTTGAGGATGAAGAGATAAGAGGCCTTGCAATGATGACTTTGGAAAAACATGCTGAAGAATATCAGAATTTTGTGAACATAAGAGAAGAGGATCTAGGAGAATGTAGTAAATTTGAAACCTCATCTTCTTGTCCTTTTGCTAACATCAAAAAAAAATATGAGAATGAATTACTTCATCCAATTCTCCCACCTCCTTTCCTGTTAAACACATTAATTGGAGATCCTTTGAATTTTCAAGAAAATATGAAATAGATCCTGATTCAAGATGAAAAACCTTTACTTGTCAATAGTGCATTAACAACAAAACAAGAAGGGCTAAAAGAGATTTTAGAGAAAAATATAGGAGCCTTCGCTTGGGATTATAAGGATATGAGAGGAATTCATCCAAACATTTGTACACACCACATTTATACTGAGGATATCAAACCTGTTAGAGAACCCCAGAGAAGAATTAACCCTGTTCAAAGATATTTTTTCAAATTAGAAATAGAGAAATTGCTCCAGGTAGGATTCATTTATCCTATTTCTGACAGCAAATGGGTTTCTCCATTGGTCATTGTACCCAATAAAAATTACAAATGGAGAGTGTGAAAATTATAGAGAACTGAATAAGGCTACAAAAAGAGACTATTTTCCATTACCTTTCATAGATCAAGCATTGGATAACTTATCTGGAAGTAGTTATTTTTCTTTTCTTAATGGATTTACTAGATACAACCAGATACAGGTGACTTTAGAGGATCAAGAAAAAACTGCATTTACATGTCCAAGGGGTACCTTTGCTTAAAGGGTTTTACCTTTTTGCTTGTGTAATGCTCCTGCTACTTTTCAACTTGTTGTTCTTGCTATTTTTTCAGATTTAACATGCGTAGAGGTTTATATGGACGATTTCATGGTCCATGGGAAAACTTATGAGGAGTCCTTGGAAATTTCGGATAGAATCCTAAACAGATGTAAAGAACATAGAATATCATTGAATGATGAGAAGATGTTGTTAATGATGACAAAAGGAATTGTTCTAGGGAATCATGTGTCAAAAGATGGAATCAAAGTAGACCCAAAGAAAATTAAAATCATTTTGCAAATACTTGCGCATAGGAATCAAACTGATGTAATGAGTTTTTTAGGACACTCTAGTTATTATAGAAGATTTATTGAGGTATTAAGTAGAATTTCAGGTCCACTCTTTACTTTATTAAAGAAAGACTGAATTTGTATGGACTTCATCTTGTCAGGAGTCATTTGATCAAATTAAACAAGTGCTAACAACTTCACCTGTTATTGCTAGTCCTATTTGGGGTGAAGCATTTCATATTAATACTGATGCCTCTAATTTTGCAATTGGAGTAGTCCTTGGGAAAAAGGATGAATCTAGAGCAATGCATACTATATATTATATAAGAAAAAGCCTCAATCCAATAGAACTGAATTACACCACTACTAAGAAGGAATTCCTAGCAGTTGTGTTTTCTATAAATAAATTTCAACATTATATCATTGGATATAAGACTTTTGTGCATATTGACCATGCAGATATTCGTTATCTAATGAATAAAGTTGTTGTGGGAGGACGTATAATTAGATGGTTATTGTTACTCCAAGAATTGGATATAACTATCGTTGATAATGTTGTAGCTAATTTTCTATCAAGAATAGTTTTGCAGGGTAATGATGAACCTATGGAAGATGTGTTTCCTGATGAACACTTATTTGAAATATCAATCCAATCACCATGGTTCATTGATATTGCAAATTACTTAGTAATAAGGAAATATCCTTCTTATTTTTCATCAAAACAAAAAAGGAAATTGATTAGGGAAAGCTCTCGTTTTGAATGGATTAATGGTTTTTTGATTAAAATGTGCGTAGATCATATAATGAGAAGATGTGTGTAGGAAACTGAGGTATATGATATATTGAAGGCATGTCATAATGAACTAGGGGCAAGAAATTACTCTACAATAAGAATAGTTCATAAAATTTTAGGAGTAGACTACTTCTAGCCTACTATGACTAAGGATACATCTCAATAGATCAAACATTGTGATCAATATCAAAGAATGGGGAGACCTACGAGATCAATAGAGATGCCATTACAAATACAAGTATCACTAGAACCATTTGAAAAATGGGGTATTGATTTTGTTGGACCAATAGATCCTTCATCCAAGGGAAATCATTTTATACTAGTATGTACTATTTATGTTACAAAATGGGAAGAATTCAAGGCATTACCAACTGCTAAAGAGGAAAAAGTTGCAGAATTCATATACAAGAATATTCTACAAAGATATGGAGCACCTAGAGAACTTGTGTTAGATCAAGGGCCCTAGTTCATGTCTATAATGCTTCAAGTATTTCTTGAGAGATATCAAATTCAACACAGGAAATCATCGTGTTACCACCCCTAAGCCAATGGGTAGGTTGAGGTAACCAATAGAGAATTAGAAAACATTCTCACAAAAATAGTTTCGTCTAAAAATAATGATTGGTCAAATAGGTTAACTAAAGTTGTATGGGCATACAATACATGGAGGACAACTACTGGATTTTCATCATATGAGCTAGTTTATGGTAAGACTTCTATTTTTCCCATTTAGTTTGAATTAGAAACACTTAGAATAGTTTTCAATGTGGGGATAGATATTACTAAAGGAAAAAGAAATAGAATAATGCAATTGAACAAAATGGATGAGATGAGAACTGAAGCTTTGCACCAAATTGAAGTCATTCAAGGATAGAGGAAATAGTGGCATGATAAAAATATCCGTAGTAAGAAATTTGTTGTAGGTGATTGGGCTTTATTATTTGATCAAGGTTTCAAGAATTTAAAGGAAAAATACACACAAGATGGCTTGGTCCATATGAAATTGAACAAGTGTTTGACA
>CM021101.1:59820376-60016809 GCA_007115665.2 Sequoiadendron giganteum | reverse complement strand
AGGAATATCACATAGAGAGAGAACATCAAATAGAACAGTATAGGGGATGACATCAAGCTCATGAAATCAAATAAAACAAAAAGAAATAATGCAAAAAACTAGTAGGGCATGTTCAAGTGAACCTAAAGCAGGTTTTCTGCATCCCAATCATGTTCATTGTATGTTGAAGGGGGGCAAATAGCTAAAGGGACAATAGAAAGTGTTGAACTAGAGTCATGACCAAGTTCAACACTCTTCCTAGGAGAATTGTCATTTAAGCTCATATAAGAAGAAAAAAACATATTCAATTCAATATGCACTTCCTCATCAATTTTAATAATCCCCTCATCATCATCTAATTAATCACAACAAGAGGTCGAATGAAATTTTCTAAAGAAGGGTTCAACTCTTGTTGTGGTTTTATTATAAAATAATTTTGTTTTGGGGTGGGGGTAGACTCATCGTGCATTGCTTCAGTCGACTTCAGATCTTGATTTTATTTGTTTATTTCTTCATGTTACTTGTGAGAAAAGGCATGACGTCTAGATGCCTACACTATCTAGCACCTCTGCTTCTTTAGTTCTATTTTCAAGTTGCATTTGTGTAGGAGTAATCTCATCAACCATAGGTTTATTTTCTTCCCAAGGGGAGGAATGGAAGGAACCATGAGGATTTGTTCGACCACTTTCTCTTTAACTTTGTAACCTTGTTTTATTCTAGGGGTGTGATGATATTTTTTCATTATCTTTTGGTATTTTGTATGAAGTAGGTGAAGGTTTTGTCTTAGGTTGGTCTTGGTCATTTGGAATTTATTTAGGTTCAATCATGGTTTCATTAAGGATGGTAGGCTCAGTTGTAGGTGGCGACATGCTCTAGAGGGATAATTTTGCTATTTTCTTTACCTTGAACTTTTGATAGGATTTGAAAAAGAAGTCTTCTCATGGTTTGATAGGTTCTATAGGCTCAAGCCAAAATAAATCTAAGGAAAATTTTCCACGAGAGGAAAATGGGTTAGAGCCACTCTAATGGATGGTGAAGATTTCATTTTCAGACATAAACTTGAAAAAAATATGTACAATCAAAGGGACTGCATTCATGGAGTGAAGCCATGGATAAACTAGCTTCACATGAGATTGGTCTAACTGTGGAATGCTGGAGAGTGTGATATCTAATGTTTTGGGTCCTATTTGTAAAGGAAGGGTGATCAATCTCATCGTAGGGAAAGAAAAACCATTATGTGTCTTAATCCATGGATGCTTTCAGTTTATCATATATATCTTGATAGAGCTCATGTTGATGTCAGAATTCCTCGGTGATCACATTCTCTGCACAAATAGGATCTATTAGTATCCCATTAGTGGGCTTTTCATAGATATAGTTAGCTATGTAAAGAGGACTATCAAGTGCATGTTTAAGTATATCTTGTGAGGAGAAAGAAATATTAAGAGGATTCTTAGTTCGATCCTTATGAGGAATGACATCTATCACTCCTACCATATCATCCATAGGATCATTTTATACAAGATCATGTTGAATTGTATCATTTCTATCATCATCTATATCAGTTTTCATCACATCATTCTTTGTAGTTTTGTCATCTTTGACAAATGAAATGTTATGATTATGCATAAGGTTGGTAAAAATTTACAAGTTTTGGTTAGGAGGGGCAACAAACTTATTTCCTTGATCACTAACACCTCCAACAAAAGGACGAACGAAATCAATGAGGTCTTGCACAAGATGTTTAAGATTCTTACAATGTTTCATTTCATGTCAATTTTTTCCATGATAATGGCAATAAGAATTTGGCCTAAATTTTCCAGGTAATGATTTATTAGGATTAGGTGTTTTAATAGGAGGCAAGGTCACCATCTTTTGTTCTAGGAGTTTTGACATTGTGTTGTGAAGGGTGTTGGGTAAGGGAGTGAATTTCCTTTTCAGATCTCCATAGCTAAAGGGTATCATGGTTTTAACAAAAACTACTTGGTTATTAGAATTTTGAGTTATTTTTTGAGGAGGATTGAATTGAAGGAAACCTTTATTCTATTTTCTAGAAGGTTGAGAATTGTTTTGGTTTGCAGGCTTGGACTTCTCAATATGGCTAGAGGTGAATTTTGTATCTTGACTACTAACCAAAATTTGATATTCACGAAGGGTAGTACACAAGTGCATAAAGGACAATAATTTCATCATGGTAAGTTTTTCTTGTATCTTAATTTGTAAATTTTTGATGAACATATTTTGAAGGTGAGGATCGGGAACCTTGACATCAATTTGGGAATAAAGAAATTAGTAGCATGAGATAAATTTAGTTATATTTTCATATTATTTTTGCTTTCATCTCATCAAATCATCCAAGGTCATCTTAGGAGTCATATGCACTTGGAAATGGTTGAAAAATGCCTCAATAATTTCATTGAATGAATGAATTAAGTTGTTTGATAATGAAGAGAACCATTCCAAGGCAGTGTCTTTCAAGGACCTAGGGAAAAGCTTATCCAAGATTTTATCATCAAGGACAAAGTCACCACATAAGGTAGTATAAGAATTAACATGGTTATAAGGATCTCCCTTTCCTCTATATTTCTTGAATCTAGGAACCTCTACACCTTGTGGCATTGGTGTTCACAATATCTCCAAGGACAATGGACTAATCTTGACATAATATGTAGGTGGGCCATTTTAATTTTGGTTGATGGTGAAAATTTATTTTTGAAGGGATGAAATAGTTTGGAAGAGTTGATTTATGAGAGGGTCATTGCTTGTGTTATGAGATGGAGGTGAAAAAGGTGAAGGGGTGTATGTGTTCAAGGGACAAGTGAATAGAATTCTTATAGGTGCTAAGGTGGTAGGAGATATGACATATTATGTAACAAAGGTACTAGGGATTCTAGTGTAAAGACCCAGGGAAGGAATCACAATACTAGTTGGTTGCATTGTTGTTGTGACTTGAGGGTTAGTATAGGTAAGAATTTAGGAATTTTTTTTGGGAGGAGGAATTTGAATTCCTCGTTGGTTTGTGACATTTATTGTAGGTAAAGGACAACTAGTGGTTGAGGGGAAGTGTGTCCCAAATATTTGAACTATATTTTTCGCAAGGTCAATTCTATCTTCACTTTCAAGCATGCAATGAATGTTATCTATAGTAGGGAGACTAGTAGTTGAAATGTTGTCAGTTTGCACTTGATGTTGTAGGTTTTCTAAGTCTTCATGGATTTGAATTATATTGTTTCAACATGGGTCACACTACTTGAAGGCATGGAATTGTTAAGGGTATGGTCCATACCTAGTGTACTAGTGTCAGTACTAGGAGTGGAAGAGATAAATAACCCAAGATCCATAATGATTGTGCTATCACAGGATGACATGAGTCTTGAACTTTGTCTCACTATATTATTATCAATAGGACACCAATTAATCATGCAAGGGCTACTAAATTCAATATAAATGCAAATACAATATTAGCTAAGAACAATGAAATGACTTTAACAAAAACTTTGTAAACTGAAACATAAATCTATAAACAATAAACATAAGCTCATAAATAGAGCTTTAAATTATGGAAAATGCAATGTAGAATCTGCACTGGGAATGATTCACCTAGAGGGGTGTATGAGTCCTAGTGAGGGTTATTTTCAAAATTTTCAAAAAAAATTATTCGATTTTTATCCTTTTTATTTTGTATGAACTGTAACCTAAGTGCAAGTGCAGATTTTGTTTGAATTTCAATGCAATCTATATGAACTTTCACTAATCCAAAATTAGAGTACACTAAAATTCCAATTAACTAATGCAAACCCTAACGTAATTTTAATGAAAGAAAGATCTAGGATGATGATGCACTCCAAATCAGAATTATGATGTTGTAAATGTAGGTTCACCAAAATGAAATGGCTGAAATTGGGATAGGTGCTTTTGTATGGTTTAGGACGTAGAGCACACCCACTTTCCAATTATTTCATTCAAAGATAACTCTAGAGACCTCAATGCAAAGGAGAAATAGATCTTTCAATATGGTTTTCCTAGGGGTTGATTGTAAACTAATGAGGGGTTCACCACCAAGTTAAGACTTGGAAAGACAAATGCAATGAAAATAAAATTATGTAACCCTAATTCAATGCAATCTTTTGCTAAATGACCTAGAAATACAAATGAAACAAAATAGAAAGCTATAAGATGAAATGTGTGCACTTGGGAATTTGGAGATGACTAGATGGAGCTTCGAAATCCAAGAAATTATAACTTTAATGTTGATTAGGACTCATATGCTAGGTTGGGAAAATCAGTCCCAAATCCAATTTTTTGTGGAGAAACAAGAATTTGGCAAATAGGTATTTGAATTTGTAGAAACCTAAATTTTGACCAAAACTAGGACTCATACACCAAAACTAGCAAATTAGTTTAGTTAGGTTTTTCTAAAACTTCAAGGTTTGAATCTCCTCTTTAATGTTTTCTCTATGCTTCTTGATTTATTTTCAGACCCAAAACCCTGATTTGCAACCTATAGAAGTCCTCCAAGTATCTCCAATGCAAGGTGACCACTTTGAAAACTTTCTCCAAACATGATGCATGAATACTTTGACATGATGCTTGATACTTGGATAATGCTCTAAAATGCTTGATAATCTTCCTTTGAATCATTTTGAATGCTCTTGTGAACTCAAACTTGCTATAAGAATTCTCATACAACTTCCTAGATGTAAAATGAGTGAAAGAAACTTGTATTTATGCTTAATTACACAAGAATTCACAAAATTAAAACAGTACAATTTGAAATCAGATCTAGGAGGGTAAAATCCCACCAAGAATTTGAATTAATTTAATTTTGGGCCAAATGGAACTCATTCACCCAAGGTGGAAAATGAGTCCCATTAGGCATAATTTATGGGACCAAATTTAAACATGCTTAGAAAGGTGTGAAACGAGGTTTGAGACCCAAAAACCTAGGTGGGACAAATATGCCCAAGGTGGTGAATGATTCCTATACCACCAAATCCAGGCCACACAACTTGAAAATAGATGAATTATGATTGGATATTGATTTGTGTCATGATCATCCTCAAAAATATATATTAAATGAGGTTTGTGGATGTAAAATAAGGCCAATAAGGCATAAATAAGTCCAATTATTAAGTAAAACCCTAGAAAAGTGTGAAAGTGTGTTGCAATACTTTACAACACTCCAAATAAGGCATCAATAAGCTCATTTAGTTCACAAGGGCCCAAGACCTAATGTGAATATGTTAGACACATTGCAACACTAAATCAAGGCCAGTTGGGGGGGATTTTTCTGCCATTACATATATATCATGTGCTTATCCCTGATGCTCATGTTTCTAGTAATAGAAAAAATGACAAAATTATCTTCTTCCAACAATATCCCCCTTTTTCATTGTCGGAAACATACAAAGGTATCTCATAAACATTCTACCATTTTGACATTGAGGATAAATGGTGCCTAAAAAACTATCCTTATATTGGGTCTCCCCCTAAAAAATATGTGCATATGTACAAAATGGAAAATTTAATTCACTCCCCCTATCATATATCAGAGCAATACCAAAAATATTTATTAAAAAATACTTTTTATACTCTACATAAAAACAAAGAATCTTGAAATTGAAAACTAAAATTCATAAAGAATATGAAATGTGTCAACCAAAGGAAGTTGAATCTTGAAGCTTCTACAAATGGGTCTGCCATGCTTGTTTTCCTTTCCTCCATGTCTTTGTTGCTGCTCTAAGAAATTTTCACTAAGTTTCAAAGTCCATCAAGATATCTTTGTTGGAAGAATGGAGAAAGAACCTGTTTTGTGTATTTTCATTGAGGCCAATATTCTCTGGTTAATATTCTATCTACTCTAGTGATTAGATTGAAGTCACTCTAATCTAGTATTTTGGTCCACAATTTATCATATGGTAAGATCAACCTTCATAGTTTTAGTATGTTGTTCCTAGATAGTATGTGCATCTATGATCAATTTTTCAGATGTTTTGGATGTACGAGTTGAGATTTGCAAATGATATAATTTTGGCACTCTATTCTATCACTATTTAGTGAAATAGATATGTGTAATCCAGTCATCATTTCTTCGATGCTTGGAATTTTTCTTTACCATTTCCAAATATTGCATACAAGTGTCAGTACATTCTGTATTTGAGATGGCACATGATTTTGTGTTCATATTGTTCATGGTTTTTCCCAGTTTCAGTTTTCCACGTAGAAATCTTCATGTCTGTGTTATGATATGTGTTGATTCCTTCATGCTTACATTTATTATTTTTGTTGTTTGTTTACTACTTAATGGATTATTTTTTATCAATTGGTTTAATAGTATAATGATTCACTCCATCCTCTCAATATACCATTTCTTCAACAATTGGTATCAAATCCTTATTCCTTTCGAAAGGACTAACCACTTGAGGAAGATCAACTAAAGAAAGAAAATGATGATATCACTAGACTGAAAATTAAAGTGGAAGAAAAGAAAAGAATTGAGGAATGTCTGAATATAAGAGTAAAATGAAAAATGGATGAATCCACAAGAGTTGAGAAAGAAATTGTAACACTAAGGTTAGATCTAGAAAAGGAAAAAATTCATGAAGAAAAATTCAAGACAAGCTCCACAAAGTTGGAGAACTCATTGCAAGACAAAAGCCATCTAAGGATAAAGGATATTTGGGACTCGAAGAAGGAGAGAGCTCAAAGGCTAATAGGAATCCAGAGAAAATGAAAAACAACAACAGAGGAACTAGGAATCAAAGATGTAAAATTAGAAGGACTCCTATCAAATAACCTAATGATCAAAGGTACCCATATTTTAATGACATTTTTTTCATGCAATAAATTTTCTCATAGGGAAATAGGATGTAGAAGTAGAATTAATCAGAATGTTAGATTTTTCTCTAGACAATGTTTTGCATGCAAAAAACTTAGACATAGAGCAAATGAGTGTAGAATGGTTCAATATTTCAATGGCTACTAGTACACATGTAATGTATTTGGACATAATGCTAACCATTGTAGATCAAGAATGAATAGAAGTTAGTTTGTTCATAAAAATGTTGTATACACTTGCAATAAACCTAGACATATTTCAAGATCTTGCATAAGAAAAAATGGAAGGTAGACTAATTCAAAATAGAGGAATAAACTTGTAAATAAAGTTGATCCTACAAAAGTCAAGAACGAAATGGAAAAGATATAGAAAAATAAAGAGGAACCTGAGAACAAGGATGAGTCAAATATATTTGTACCTCCATCTAGTATAGATAATATTTTTGAAAACTAAATCTAGACATGGGTTTAGGGGGAGAAATAATAAAGAAACCTAATAAACCCCTGGATGTATGAGGTTTCAAGTATTAGCGTGAAGATATATGGTGGAAAATAATTCTCTTGAGATTTAAAAAATAATTCGATAGAAAATGTGTAAATTTGAAGAATTGTAGAGCATTTTAGGGTTTATAGTGTATCCATGAAGTCTTTATCGGCATTTTGGGAATCTAATGTAATAAATGTAAAATAAGGGTAAATCGGTAAATTATAAAGTGAAATTTCAAGTCGTTCTTAATCACTTTTGCACATTTGGGAGAAAGAAAAGTGAATTGAAGGAAATTCGAAGGAAACTTCAAGTAATCTGGTAGAAATCCTAGTTCTCATTGAGAATGAAAAAGGTATTTATTGCTATCAGTGCTTTGTGATTTTACATTGAAAGTAATTTCATAAGTATATTTTGTAGAATTGAGGTTGAAATGGCTACACCAACTGTAGTTGAGATCTCTAAATAACCTATAACAAAATTTAGGAGGTTTTCAAGGAAGGTTTTTGATAATGACCATGTCGATGCATTTTTGAAAATTCCAAACAATGTTTTTCCTATCAAGGATAGAAGAACCTATATGCATGGAAAATTGGAGGATTATGATCACCAAGTGCTTAATAATCTATGGTTAAGTGAGATAATAGGAGATGAATCCTTGGTTAAAACAGAGTATGTAAAGCTTGTACAAAAGAAGTTAGATGTTTGGAATTGGTTCCCCAATTTAAGCAATGAATTAGATGCAAAATATGTGAGGATATATCTGAAAAGAATACATGATAAATTCATGTGGATAGATATGTCTGGATTAATCTCTAAAAATGTAATCAAGTTTGTAACTAGATCATATGATACCAGACCCATACCAATGCTGAAGTTAGTAAATAATTATGTGATTATGTAGCTAACTGGTGCCACATTTTATAGGAGAGCATTAACAACCAAACCCATTACCTACCCTACTGTGATTTATGCATCAATCATGATTGGCCACAAAATCTACTTCAGTAATAAAGAGAGCTTAATATCTAAAACTATAATCTATGTTACACATGAAATGGTAGTAAATGGGAGAGATTATGATCTGTGTGAGTTTCTTAGGCAACAACTTCTAGAGAACTTGCACCAAACCAAAACGAAGAAGTATGCTTTTAAATTCAAAACCCTGAGTTTGTGCTTGCTACTCTACTTCTTGAGAGAGATACTTGAAAGAAAAAACATTGTGTGGGACACAAGTAGATAGGTGGCACACTAATTTTTTATTGTTTTCAAAACATTGAAGACTATAAGGCTAAGGATGATGCACTAACTACATTTTTCACAATATTTCAAATTGACATGTATGAGAGATAAAGAATCCCTAAGAGTTTGGTGGAGAAATATGAAAATGGTATAAAATTTCTTGTATCCATTGATGAATACATAATTGACATAGTTGAACCTAGAAAAGGGTGATCCCACAATACTGGTTTACAATTTTTGGCCAAACTGGACACTAAACTGATTTTTTCTAACTAAATCTTCACTTTTGGACACCTATAGCAACTAAAATATGAGAAATTTGAAGATGATACAAACTAGTGATTTGTGACATTTTGTTTGTAGATTCTAATTTTTTTTTTTTCAAAAATTTTAGAATCATATTGCACTTCTTTTTCTATCTCCTTCGAAAACTAGTTTTTTCTAGTAAACACCATTTTTAATGAGTGATGCTCATTGTATAACACATATTTTTTTCCATGAAGGATAAAATTCTATTTTTTTCAAATTTAGATTTGTAACTATCATATCTAGTACTTACAACTGGTTTCATAGTGTTTTATTGAATATTTTTTCCTTAATGGTTGGATCATGGACTTCAATATCCGGTGCACTCATATTTTTCAAATTTTTTTAATAATATTCTATTTTTCCACATGTGTAGAACAAAGAGCTTGATTTTCAGTGGAAAACCTATTTTTAATAAAACTAAAAAACAAATACATAATAAAACCAAAAAATATTAAAATTATATTCATTGGATAGACCATTCTTAGGAATACCATGATCATTTGAAATAAATTTTAAATGAATTAATTTGATCCCCCAAACAGTAAATCAAAAATGATTTTTTATCAACATTTTGATAAGTGTAAAGGAGACTTTGTTATAGGTATAGTTTAAAACTACTGGGGTTCTATCCAAGGGGGATTGATCTAAGGCACTTTTATCAAACCCTCTTCAATTAGAATCCTTAAAAAGGAACTTTTTAAGGCTTAAATCATTATATTTTATTAAAATATGTGATTTTAGAAAAAAAAAGAATCTCCCAAAAATTGTAAACTGACATTGTGGGATCACCCAACAATATGGATAGAGAACTTGGGATATGAGATTGATGAGAGGATGGCTGAAAATTTTATTGTAATTTTGTTAAATAGTCTTAAGGACCCTTCCCTACCTAGACATGGCACATATAAATAAAAATTAGATAAAGTACTTATGGAAACATCCACTTGAAAGAGCTAAAAATTGAACAACTAGATTGATAGGTTGAGGGAAGTTACAGTAGAGAAGAGGACCAAAGTTTTTGGTGAGCCCTCTAGACCTCACAAAATAGAAAGATCAACTTCCACCACTAGATCTACATTGCCAATATCTTTTGGTGCAACTACCATTGAAGAGAAGAAAGTGGAGCCTAGTGCTTTAGCATTAGTTAATGTGTCTACACCCTCCAAACCTCAAAGAGGAATGATGTATCCTTGGTAGCAACTCTTGATACCTTCACAAGAAAAAGACAAAAATAGAAAAAGAAAGAAGAGAAAAGAACATAAGTGATAATGTGGAAGAGGAAATTGAACTTAGTTTGGAAGAAGAAGAACAGTTGTCAAGAAAGAGAAATAGAAGTGATGAAGGTACCTCACAAGAGGCTAGAACTGAACTCAAGAAAGCTAAGGGTAATATTGTGGATACCACTAAAGAAGATGAGATATAAAAGGAGAAAGAAGCCTACACAATAGATGTGTAAAAGAAGTTCAAAAAGAAATGGAAAAGAAAACAAATGAAAGCACATCAATACTAGAAAAGGAAATGTCAGAGTCTCCTCTCATAAGAGCCCATTCACCCTTAAAAATGGAACATTTGGTGAAAAACATGATAGAATCAGATAATATATTAGCAACTGCCAAATAGTATGATGAAGCTAATAAAGAAAATAAGGAAACTATCATAAATTCGTTTATTTCATATAATGATCATTTTTGAAGAAATTATGGATAACATGAAGAAGAAGGTGACTAATGTAGTATGGAAAGCCTTTGTAAAAAGAAGGCATGAAGTTGTTAATATGGAAGACAAGATAAAATTAGATGCCTTGAATGAGCTTTGATCCTCCTAGTGTGAAGATGATAAGGCTACACTATTGAAAGAATACACTAAGTAGTGCAGGGTAAAGCAAGGAATTACCATTCTTATGACCAAAGAAAAGGATAACAAAAAAAATTTGAAACTGGAAAGCCTTTACAAAGTGAAATATATGGCACATAAAATTGGAATGACTATCAGTTTATCATTTTATACAACTCAAGTTAAGGAGCTTGACAAAGAAAAAGGTATTTCTACCAACTTACCTATTTTCAAAGAAGCTATTGAAGAAGTAAATGTTTATTCTATAGAAGAGACTCCATATTTGGATGTCTTAGGAATCCCATTTGAGGATACACATGCCTCTCTAAAGGATTCTTCTCCTTCAAAAGGAATTGAAATTCCCACCAGTGCATATGAAACTTGGAATATAGAGCAAGAGCCATAAAAGAAGAATGATGATGATGGAGATCACTCTGAAAAATAGGATGAACGAACATGAGAACAAGGGAAAGGATAGAAATAATAAAATGATAATAAAGATGATGAGGAGAAAAAGGAGGATTAAAACAAAGACACTAGTACAAAAACACCAATAAACTACTAAAAAAACTACTAAAATCTACTTATAAATGACTACGATTGGTCACATGACCACTAGTAGTTTATTGCCAGTCATATATAACATGACTATATTGATGACTAAACCATTTTTATTCATTTATTGGTTGTTTTGATTAATCAATTTGCTAGTATATTTAGTCGGTGATTTAGTCATTCATTGTTGCGATCTAGTCACTTATTTAGTCACCTTTTTTCCACTGATATATTTAGTCATTGATTTATTCATTGATTATTGTAATCTAGTCACGTATTTAGTCATTTTTATTCACTGATATATTTAACTAGTCACTTATTTAGTTTTTGATTTAGTCATTGATTGTTGTAATCTCGTCACTTATTAGTTGTTGATTTAGTCATTGATTGTTGTAATTTGGTAGTATATTTAGTCATTTTTATTCACTGATTTCATTGGTCATATATCTAGTCATATTTATTCATTGTTCATCAATTTTTATAAATTGGTAGTATATTTAGTCAATTTAATTATTAATTCATGTCAATTAGTAGTATATTTCGTCATTTTAATTGACTTGTATTTGCAGATTTAAGCATAAAACATAGAAATACACATCAAGCACACAATAAAACAACCATTGAGAAGGAAAAATTGGTGAAATTTATTAATAAAATTAATGTGTTCTACTTATAGCTTACAAATAGAGTATTACAATTGTTATTTTTAGTTCTAAAATTGAAAATCTGAGTTACAATATTGTAAAGAAATGACTACAAGAAAGAAACTTCTCCAAAAGACTTCTACAATGATGAAAATGCATGCTTGAAGCCCTTCAATGCGAGCACATGCCCCTTTCATCTCTTAAAACTACTACAACATGGGAAATCTTCTTGGAGCAAGTTGTAATGTGTAGAATCCAAGGAGATTGTTGATGGTGTCCCATATATGAAGCTCTCTCCTTTAATGCAGTCAACAACATCCCAACTATAATATTTCCTCTCTTATATGCAATGTGCCATCTGATATGAGTAATATGGTGCTATCTTTTCTACCATGAATGAAGCTCTACCTCAATACAACCAACACAATTAATATTAGTCTTAATTCAGAAATAATAAAAGTGCATTGTATATTGCAAGTTTGCAAAAGAAAATCCAAACACAACAAGTTATGTGCAGGATCATCATGGAAAAAACCAGCCCTTAAGTGGCAATAGAATTCATAAAATTAGAGTTAGGCAACTTGATGTAAAAAATTGAATAAGTTATCTATATTATTTCAAAAATATGTAAGAATAGAATCTATAGCAAATTGAATGTAGTTTCTAAACTACTAGGTTTATTTAAAAAAAATATATACATGGTGAAATTTTGAAATTTCAATGGAGTAGTTCTTAAATTTCAGGGAAAAAATAAGAAGTAGGTTTATGTCTGACCATCCTAACCATAATAAAATGATAATATTTCTTTATAAGATTTTAGATATAAGTAAGGGATTCATGTTTGGATGTGATGCATATTTTTTTGTAATTTTTTTCCAAGTAAATAATTAATGATGATTTTTTATTACAAATTTTTTAAAATATAGAAACTCGTATGTCTAACCACCTTAACTTGGTCAAAACTTCATTTCAATTTTTTTTTTTAATCCTATAGAATGTGACTATTTTGGATTCAAAAAATGTGATACCATTTGAAATTTATAGATGTTTTTCAATCAGCCTATCAATCAGGGCTTTCGTCATAATTCAAATAGAAAATGATTAATAATTATTTATTAAATTCAAAGTAAAGCAAAATTTATATTGGTGGAAAGCTGAGAATCTCCTTTAAAAACCATTTTTGTTTCATCAATTCTGGGTAAAAAGAAATTCATTAGCCACATGGGTCATCATATCAATTAGATATCACCACTTTTTGGCCCATCATGATCTTGCACATACCCAACAGAAAGATAAACCAATTAAAAAATTATAGCCTTGTCAAAATATGTCTTAAACAAAGTGTTCAACATAGGCCTAAAATATGCATATTGAACCCTTGATTTAATAACTTTGTTCAAATTTTAAGAAAGGTGATCATATGCCCAGATTACATAATGAAGTTGACATTATAAAATGAAGGCTATCAACACTAACCAAATTGAAACAACATTATCAACAAAAAATTTCAGGAAACCAAGCCCAAGAATTCCATCAAACTTAATTAAATGATAAAAATGTCAACCTTGGTTCATGTGTTGTCTGAGTAAAGACTTGCACCATGGAAGAATCCATTTATACATAAATTCTAAATTAAGTTGATGAGAAAAGATCTTTGATATCCAGCTGGGAATCCTTAACATCCAAACATTACTAACTTGATGTTTCACAACAAGTTTCCCAACTGTGACATCATCTTTACTTAAGAAACTAGATATTGATCTAGTGCCATATTGAATCTCATAGGATTCTCCTTCACAAACAAAAAATGATATATATTAATTTCTTACAAAATTTCTTAATATCCCATTTAAGTAGACTAAACTAAGTGAGGTTGAGGGTTTGAAGTAGAGTACCATCTTCTTGGGATGTGCTTGACTTTGATAACTCATCTTCTTTGTATGTGTTTGACTTTGATGACTTGTATCTTGAATGAAAATAGAAAGCTAGATGCACTGTAAAATCATTGTTAATCATCGTTACAAAAATAACCACAAAATCATCTTTAATTAAAATAATACTTCTACATATTTCAATTAATTTCTAAGAGAGCTAATTTCACTAGATCCAAAAAACCATCAATCTATTTACCATATATAATTTCCCAAAATTTAGAATTTGAATGTAATGAAACTAACCATAATTACCAAAGATTTGACACCAAAATGTAGTACAAAATGAATTATTTGAAAAAATTCCTCAAAGAGATGTCACCTCATGGAATGAAATGATATGATTCCAAAATGTGCACAAAATGGATTTTTCAAGGAAGCTCTCAAAAACTTTGAATTAATGAAGCACTTTGGAACACTGACATTGTAAGGTTTGCTTGTGTTCTAGATGCATGCAGTCATGCAAGTTTAGTGGATGAGGGTTGCACATACTTCACATGTCTGTAACCCTTATTGCATTACATATATAGTTGATCATTAGGTGTGCATGGTTGACCTTCGTGCTCATGTTGGATATCTGGAGGACACCTTAAAAATTATTACTAAGATGCTAGTTAAATCTTTGGTTCATGTGGATCATATATGAATATAGGCTGACTATTCCAACAACACTTCTTTTTTAGTTATATCCTAAAAATGTTGCAACTTATGTTCTTCTCTAAAACATTTGCGTAGAAGCGGGTAGGTGTGGTGAGGTTCACATAGTAAGGAGATTGATGAAAGATAGAGGAATTAAAAAGATACCTACATGTAGCTGGATTGAAGGGCATAAATAGATACATGTTTTTTATGTAGGAGACAAATCACATCCACAAAAATGGGAGATCTATGAAAAATTGGATAAATTGGCTTGGAAAATGAAGGTAGTAAGGTATTTCCAAATTCAAGACTTTTACTCAATGTTGTGAAATAGAAGAAAAATAATCATTTATCTGCCACCATAGTGAAAAGTTAGCAATTGCATTTGGTTTGTTAAACATGGCCCCTGTTACAACTATTAGAGTTGTTAGGAATCTTTGAGTATGTTTTGATTTTTATAGTGCATCTAAATTCATCTCCAATATTGTTGCAAGAGAAATTGTTCTAAGAGATGTGAATCATTTCCATCATTTTAAATAGATACAATGTTCTTGTGGAGAATATTGGTGATGCTAAATGAAAAAATATAAAAAATAGGCTTACACTATAATAATGTGCACTACATCATATATCCAGTAATAATTAAGGGACATCCATCAAAGCATAACAAGAGGGATTTTTTTTGGTATATGTTGTAGTTACAAGTGCCTTGCTAGACATACATGAATATGTGGAAGAAATATACACAAGGCAAGCAAACTGTTTCAAAAAATGCATCAAAGAAATGTGATATTTATTTTTATAGCTTAACCACGATACCACTCTATTTTGACATGACCCTTGTGGTGATGGGAGATGTTATTGCTACACTGCAACGCTATTGCTCGTACTTCATGTTAGTGCAGTATGTTACCACTACACCACACCGTTATTGCTCAACGTTGACAATAATGAGAGATGTTACCACTACACCACATCATGTCTTCTTGGCTCTTGTGGGGATGCGGGAGAAGTATTTGAGTTACCACCATAACACACATTTATTTCTCAGCCTTCATGGTAATACAGGATGTTACCACTACACCACATCATGCCTTCTTGGCTCTTGTAATATGGCAGTATTATGAAACTTGTCAAAACATTCTTATGAAACTTTTCATGACCATCTACTACCTTGGAAAAATATTCTTAGGAAACTATCCTATAGGGATGACAATCCTAAGAAACATGTCAATTGTTACACCAATAAATAGTTAACTAGAAACCATGAATTTTCAATGCATAATGGAGAATATACAAAGAGTTAAGTCAGTGAGAAAACATCCTTGGAGAATTTTCATCAAAAGTATGACAATCTAAGATTTCATAGTAGAAAATCATATACCCTCAAAGACCTAATGATCATAATAAACCTAGTGATAGCTTTTAGAGTCATAAGAATAAATTCATAAGAGAATATATGCAAGAGAATGAAAATACACTGAGATGGAAGGGAAGTTGGTAGAGTTGAAGAATCAAACTTGTAGTGAGAAGGTAGGGAGAACAATGTAATTTATAGTCAAGAGCATCATGGAAATTTCTTAGGTGACTACATTTGGGAAAGGAGAGAACTTAGTGACAACATTACCATCAAAATAATAAGGATACTCAAAACCCTACCAAACCCTAAGGCTTTTTTCATCACCTTGTAGAGATCTCAAATATGCATGAAAATATTTCATACAAACTAAAATCATCTCTATTTGTGATGATCACAAAAAGTAACAAAAATTTAAAAGAAAAATATTTACAAGTGATGAAAAGAAGTACATGGAAAATATAGTATCTTGAATTTATTTTTAAAAAAAACTTAACCATTAACTATCTAATACAATCTAACAATATATAAATATTCAATGAAATATTATGATTAGCAAAATTATAATTTTAACGGTTATCTTAAGGTAGAAAAAAAAATTGTGGAAGTGAAAAATAACACCCTTAGATTATTTTGAACAAATAATATTTTCATTTACATCATTTTCAAGCAACAATTTTTTAGATCCGTCGAGCTATACAAAAATCAAATCAAATGTGCAAGGATCTCAAAGATATGAAGGTTTAAAAATATGATATTTTTAGATCTATTCTTGGGTGTATCCTACAAACTTCATCATAGAAGGATGGGTCATCACCTCATTTAGACCTAGATGTGGAGCTTCCTTTGTTGTTTCCATAGAATCCAAAATATGCCTAACAAATGTTGGAAGAAATAGCCCTATAAACACACAAAAGGAAAAGCTAAATCAGTAGAAATTTACTAATTTTCATTCAAATTCTCTGTAATCATTTTAGTCACTTGATTCAACTTTACTTTAAAGATTTATAATATAGAGTTTATCTATTCAAATAGCTTAAATACTTTTAAGTTATAAAACTGATAAATAGGCTTTAACGATTCAAAAAAAAATCCACTTCTAAAATTTTAAATATCTTTATTGTATCTATTTACCATTGTTAGAGAGTTGCAAATTGTGAATTGTCCTCTATCTTATAGGACTGAGACAGGAAGAAAACTATCAAGTAGTGACTAAATCATAAAAAATAGTCCAAAAATAATGAAAGTTACTGTCAAATGCTGACAAATATATATCCTCTTAGTCATTTGCACATGGTGATTGAGAAAATGGTGAGTAAGAAGTAAAAGAGAACTGGGTCATAGCACTGCAAAATGGTCATGAGTTATGAAAGGAAATTCACTATTCTTTTGATCGCAAAGGAGATCGAGATAATAACCAACATAATGATGTGCAAAAAGAATGTTCATGGAGTGCAAACTTCCTTAGAAAGAAATTACCACAATAGAGTTTGAAAGGAATTGCATCTACTATTTTATGTTGATATAGATATGTTCTAGTATGTAGTTAATTGTTGTATCATAATAGATAGGCTAAATAATTTTTCATGTACCATTGTTTTAAATTTTAAATTGCTATACCTTATTCTAGAAGAAAATCATAGGGGGAGTCTATACATAAGACATCATTGTTTCAAATTTAAAATTGCTAGCTCTTTCACAATTATTTGCTTCATTTATTTGATCTAAGACAACCTGCTATAAAGAAGATTCTCTCAAAATCAATGTAAAATCCTTTATTCTGGAATGACTGTTTAAAATATTTCCCATCATAAAAATGAACAAAAGCATCAATCATTAACCTGAACTTTGCAAGAGTTTCATCAAATTCTACTTTTCCACTCTCTTTTCCATTCTAAATTGTATTCCCAATTTCATCCATGAAGAACTTCCTCAGCCTATAGATCTTACTGTTAGTCTTAACTTTACCAGGTGTGGAGGATAGCTTTGATTTTTTACCCAAGCAACAATTGACAAAATTCAGCCTAATTCTGGTAAGGCCGAATTTGGTCAATTGTTGCTTGGGTAAAATCTAGAAGCTATCCTCGACACTTGGTAAAGTTATGGCTAACAGTAGGATCTACAAGCTCAAGAAGTTCTTCATGGATGAAATTGGGAATAAAATTTAGAATTAAAAGGAGAGTGGAAAAGTAGAATTTGATGAAACTCTTGCAAAGTTCAGGTTAATGACTGATGCTTTTCATTTTTATGATGGGAAAGATTCTAAATAGTCATCCTAGAATAAAATATTTTACTATGATTTTGAGAGAATATTCTATACAAAAGGTTGTTTTAGATCAAATAAATGAAAAAAACAATTGTAAAGGAGCCATCAATTTTGAATTTGAAACAATGGTGTCTTATGTATAGATTCCCCCTATGATTTTCTCCTAGAATAAGGTATAGCAATTTAAAATTTCAGAAAATGGTACATGAACAACTATTTAGCCTATTTTGTATGCTACAATAATTAACTACAAGCTAGAACATATTCATATCATCATAAAATAGTAAGTGCAATCACCTCAAATGTTTTTGTACCTAATGTACGAAAGTACCTAAGCTTCAAGTCTTTCTAGATGAAACCGATAGTGGAAAAGTGTAGTCTCCATCCGAACGAACCATCTTTGGAGCTCTTCCCTAAAATGAGGATTGAAAAAATTAGAAGAAAAGGAATACCATAATTCTAAAGTAACAATGTGTACCAAGCCAAATGTCAAAAAGTATAATTAAAAAGATAAATCCTTACAATTGGACCTCAAATTGGACCAAGAAGATTTATGATTTTATCTTTAGAATGTAGGAACTTTCTCTGTCAGAGCTTCATGACCTCAAATTGGATATTAAATTGGACCAATAAAATTTATGATTTTATCTTTAGAATGTATGAAATTTTTCTATCAGATATTAAAGATCTCAGGTTGGATGTGAAATTGGACAAGCAGATTTATGATTTTATCTTTAGAATAAAGGAACTTCCACTGTCGGATATTCAAAAATTCCTATGCTCAGGTTCTTCTTCCAAGAAAAATCACCTGGAAGTGTTTTAGGCCAACTGACAATACTCTCTAACCTAGTTATGTCACTAATACCAATCCAAGTTTTCCTAAACCATCCATGCCCAAATGTTGCATCACAAACTATTCTTCTTGCAAATAAAAATGCTGCATATTAACACCTTCTAAATAAAACATTTAATAATCATAAAATAATAATTAATAAACCATTTCAGTTTCAAAAAGAATCTGATATCATTTACTATCAAAACAAAAGTTGTATAAATTGAAAAAAATTACATGAAGCCTCCTAAATGTAGTTTAAATAAAGTTTATAGGATGGGTTTCAGCATAAGAAGCTTTCTAATATAGCTCTCAATGAATGTATTATTAGTAGAAAAAAAATTCTTCACACTCGAAGTAATGTAGTCAAACATCTATTCCAAAAGTATGCTAGTAGGAGTTAACTAAAATCGATTACCTCTTGTTGCAATAAAGACCCTATAACTTTGGTTGTTATGCAAAGTGGTTGGGTTATATCAATTATGTATTTCATTCAAGCACAACCCATGTTTAATGGGCTATTCTAGAGAGTGATCAATATTTTCTAAACCTTATGTATGTTGCCTAAAAATGTACAACTTAAACAACAAACCAAGTTTGTTACATACTTGAATGCAATCTTGGGTTACCACAAAATATAATAATGTGATTTGCTAATAACCATTATGGAAAGTATTAAAGCAAGACCCATGCTATATGGGATACATTTCCTTGATTAGGTTTACATACCTTAATAATCAAACACAAGCTTCCAACACACTCTAGGATAAAATCCATGATCATACCACAACCTTGTCAAGACAACTAATTTTCTAACCCAAGATTTAAGGTTGTTTTTAATACCAACATAAGCATTGGTAAGAGCGTGACTAGGGTACAGACCCTAGGCCTCCATAGAAACATAAACCATAACTCTAGCGGATTAGTGAGGTTGCAAAATCCTTAAGATTGAGACATTATAGCAAATAAAAAATATTTCAATCTAAAGATTGTAGCCAATAACAAGCACACTATATAGCTAAATGATATTTGTAAATGAAATCTATGGTAAGAAGAATGATAGTCACTTGAGGTGTGACAGTAAAAAAGAGGTTGAGTAGTGACAAGATAATAAAGCTCAAACCTTGCATAATAAAGTGGAGATTTTAACAGTGAGTTTCCTTACCCCCTTGTTGACCTTAAGGTTTTTTCAAATCCTATTGGAAGTGTTAGACAAGGAAAATGCAATTAGAGAATGATTGTCCAAATGAAGTAATAGCGGTAATCACAGGTTCAATGTTTCTTCTTAGCCATTGTGTAATGGAGGTAGTGGATTGCATGTTTGAGTAATTTTTTGAGACTCATCAAAGATGGGGGAATAGTCTATGATACCTTGTGGATTGTGAAGTAGCAAAAATAAGGTTGAAGGATCTAAAGAGCCACAATACCATGAAACAATGAGTCCCCTATAGTAAGTACATAGGCAATTTATAGGGCATAGTTTGATTTTATAGAAGGATTCTCATGAAAGGAATCTTCATAACAGTGAGTGAGTTGTTTGAGATTGCAGCTAAGGGTGCAATATCTAGTCTTAAAGGAAGTTAGAAAAGTACTAATGTGCAAGAAAATAAAATTTTAGATAGCAAAAAATTCACAATGTTATCGTGCATAATTCCTTGAGTTTGAAGATAAAAATCTCATTATATCTTGATGAAAGTAGTGACCTTAATGGTCAATCACTGGAAATCATAATTTTGAAACATTCTATTGTGCTTATGGAGGAAGCATGTTAAGCAAGGTAGTGAGTGGTGGTTTGGGACAATGGCAGGTATGAAGGACTTGCTTTATATGCATACTATGCAGTCTAGCTTAAGAAACCATTCTTAGAAGAGATTGATGGTGGATTATGGAACTCAAGGGTTACTATGATAAGGATTAAAGCAAAGACTAAGATCTATTTAAAAGGCATTGTAATGAAGATATTAAATATGTCATATGCAAAACCCTAGCAACTAGAGTAATGAATATAGCGCTAAAGAGGATAGTGTGTTGGGGCAGATTTAGCAGATCTCCACATTATCTAATCATAGGAAAATGCATCATTTATTTATTTTTTTAAATTAAAAGAAATCATTCTAAATGATATATAGGATACCTTGATACTTCAAAAGCATCTAATTTATTTTTTAAAATTAAACGAAATCATTCTAAACCCTATATAGGATGCATTGATACTTCAAAATCATCTCATTTATTTTTTAAAATTAAAAGAAATAATTCTAAACCCTATATAGGATACATTGATACTTCAAAATCATTTGAAGGAATTTGATATTATGTAAATATATGTGATGAGGGTGCAACCCAAGACACAAAAAATAACACACACCACCAGAGATTATTATTACTATTATGAATATGAAAAAATTACATGCAGAGGATCTCAAATCCTCAAGTTCTGCAATACATGCAAAATTACAGAAACTATAGAAAAACCCTTCTCTCCTATGCACTCTTTTCCCAAAAAGCTACCCAAAAATCAAAAACTAGCTCCCAAAAATAATCCCCCTAGATTGGAGCCAAAAACCACCTTTTAATAATGAGTTTTGGTATTTTTGTGCCCAAAATTACAATTTGAAATTCAAAAATTGACCCCTAATTCGAAAATTGGCAATTTTCAAAAAATTGACCAACTTCCAGAAGCCATAAATTTTGATCTGGGACTCCATTTTTCGAACCGTTTGAACCGTTGGAAAGGTCTTAGAGTGAATAACATGCTAAAAACCACCTCCATTGGTTTTGATTATTTATGGGCCCGCACAAGACCCTTTAGTGCCTCAAACAAGGCTCAGAAGATTTTTTAGGGCAAAAAGCTAAAACTGAAACTTGAATAACTTTCAAACCAGAAATGATCTTGACCTAATTATTTCACCAAAGTGCTTATTTTTCTGCCTTGAAGCTTCCCTAAAATTTCTACCTCCTCACGACTTCAAATTCACACATGCTAAAAATAGCAGCTGAGTAGAAAAAGCAAAAAGGCAATTTTGAAAGTTGGGAATTCTTATTTGATGAAAAGGGTATCCAAAAATGAAAAAATATCTACAAAAATCTAAATGAAATTAAAGATATGTTTGGGTGATGTAGGATTGCCCTTACACCATTGGATGCTCCAGCATCAGAAACCCAGGGTAATTTGAGAAGTGACCCCATCACGTCTCAGATGGTTGAGGAAAACCCAAACGGTCAACCACTACCTTAGACAACCAGGATGACTCCTCCACAGGCCTTCCTCTCCACTTCACCAGGTATTCTTCATACTTCCTATTTCTGGTACTCCTTCCCACATGGCTATCCAATATTTCCTCAATCTCCTCTCCTTCTCTAAAGTAGGTTCTGGAATGCCACATTGTTCCATTGTCGGTACTTCCTTTGTGCTACCTTCATGATACTCTGCCAAATATGAAATGTTGAACACAGGGGAAATGTTGACTCCATCTAGAAACTCTACCTCATACGTGTTCCCTAAATCATTCCTCTTCAAAATTCAATAGGGATTGAACTTCTTCATCTCCAACTTGTTATAGGTCCCCACTGGAAACCTTTCTTTCCTCAAGTGGACCATCACTTCATCACCAATCTGAAACTCCTTATACCTCATCTTCTGATCTGCCTTAGCCTTATACTACATATTCATCTTGTTAATATATTCTTTTACCTTCTCATGCATATTCTTTATGTGCTTTGCAAAGTCTTTAGCTTCAACACTTGTCTTCTTCTCTTGGTCCATCTTTCTTAGTTCTAGACTGATCATGGGACTACCTCCATACATAATTTGGATTTGTGATCTACTAGTGCTTCTATTGACAAAATTGTTGTAATTTTTTTTGCCTAGGGTAAGATCAACTCCCATCCCTTGAGTTTATCTCCTACCAAGCATCTTAGTAGGTTACCCAAACTCCTGTTCACAACCTCAATCTGCCCATCAGTTTGTGGATGTTGTGCAAGATTGAACTTCAACTCTATTTTCGACTTCTTCCATAAGGTCCTCCAAAAGTATCCAATGAATTTGGTGTCACGATCTGAGACTATACTCTTTGGCAGACCATGTAGCCTCACCACATCTCTAAAGAACAAGTTAGCAATGTTGACTATATCATGGGTCTTCTGGCATGGGATGAAATGTGCCATCTTTGAAAACTTGTCAACTACCACAAATACTGAATCATTCCCTCTTTACATCCTTGGAAAACCAAGAACAAATTCCATACTTATATCCTCCCACAACCTCTCTAGTACAGGTAAGGGCTGATACAACTCTGTATTCTAGCTCACTCCTTTAGCCGTTTGACATACCCTACAACTCTGCACAAACTTCTTCACATACTATGATAACTGAGGCCAATAATAATTCTCACTGATAATGGAAATGGACTTATCCCGACCAAAGTATCCTGCCATTCCCTCACTATGCTTCTCCTTTATTAGGTTCTCCCTCATGGAGCTCCTTAGAATACATAATTGGCTTCCCTTAAACAACATCCCTTCTTTAATTATGTATTCTAGCCACTTTGTCTTGTCAACTGTAATAGGCTCCTTACAAGCTTTCCAAGCCTCTACAAAATCAGGATCTTTTAGATACAATATCTTGAGTTCACTGAACCCAACCACCTCAATCTGCATTTATGTCAACAATGTATGCCTCCTACTTAAGGCATCTGCAACCCTATTTGACTTCCCACTCCTATGCTTTAAAAAAAAGGTATAACTCTACAAAAATACTACCCATTTCATATGCCTCTGGTTTAATTTTCCCTGACTACTTAGGTACTGTAATGCTTGATGATCAATATACAGAAAAAATTCCTTCGGAAACAAATAATGCCTCCATTTCTTTAATGCTTGAACTATTGCATAAAATTCTTGATCATATATAGAGTACTTTCTCTTTGCATCATTTAACTTTTCATTGAAATGGGCAATGGGCTTACCTTCTTGGCTTAACACTACTCCAATAGCACAACCATTGGCATCACAATCCACTTGAAACACCTTATTGAAATCTAGGAGGGCCAAAACAGGTTGTTCTATCACCTTCTTCTTCAATAGATCAAAACTCTTTGCTGCTCTAGTGCTTCACTTTAACTCTTTTCTATCCTCTCTCATTGTTTAAGTTAGGGGTGCACAAATACTACTGAAGTTTCTAATAAACTTTCTATAAAAATTGGCCAAACCATGAAAAGATCTCACCTCAGTAGCAGTTCTTGGGGTAGGCCATTCCAGAATAGCCTTTAGCTTCTCTGGGTCCATCTTGAGACCTTCTATTGAGACAACAAACCCCAAGTACACTAATTCCTTCTTCACAAAACTACACTTCTTCAGATTAATCAACAATTTCTCTTCTCTTAATTTCTCAAGGACTCTACCAATATACATCATATGCTCATCCAGTGACTTATTGAATATCAAAATATCATCTCAATACACAATAACAAAACTTCCTAGAAACTCTTTCAGTACCTCATTCATGAGCCGCGTGAATGTTCTCAGTGCATTGGTCAGCCCAAAAGGCATGACTAACCACTCGAACAGGCCCTCTTTGGTCTTGAAGGAAGTCTTCCATTCATCTCCCTCTCGAATTTGGATCTGGTGATATCCACTCTTTAGATCAATCTTTGTGAAGTACTGAGCTCCACTCAAACAGTCCATCAGGTCATCCATCCTTGGCAGGGGAAATCTATACTTGATCGTTATCTTGTTTATCGCCCAGGATTCTATACACATCCTCCACTCCCCATCCTTCTTTAGTGCTAGTACTGTAGGTATTACACATGGACTCAGACACTCTCGAATCAAACCCTTTCTCAATAGCTCCTCAAGTTGTCTATTCAACTCCTCATTCTCTGCAGGAGTCATCCTATGAGCTGCCTTATTCAACAAATTGGCTGTAGGGATCAAGTCAATTTGATGAATGATCTTATTCACTGGTGGTAAACCCTTAGGTACATTATCAAAAACAATATCCTGAAACTCATTCAATAACCCAAAAAATTCTATTGGCACCTTCACACTATCCTCCTTATCCATTCTAGGAATGAATGCATAACACACATGCTCATGCTTCATGCCTTCTAAAAATTTCCTTTCATCAACATAAAAAATTCTATTACTACTGCATACCTTTTCTTTGTCTTTCTTCAGAGGTTTCAACTTATGGCAGACTCCATCCTTCATCAGGGAATAAGTGTTTGCATGGTCGTCATGTATAGCTCGCATGTCGAACTACCACGATGTCCCCAACAACATGTGACATGCATCCATAGGGATGATATCACATAGTACCTCATTACGATAGCTTCCAATCTTGAACTTCACCAAGCACTCCTCATTGACCAAAACTTTATGGTCTTTCTACAACCAGGCAATCTGATATGGATGTGGATGTCTTTCCCTCATCAGCTTCAACTTCATAACCATCTCTTCTAACACTAGATTATCAGTGTTTCCACCATCAATAATGACTTTACAACATTTTTCTTCACACTTGCACCTTGTGCTGAACATATTCTTCGTTTTTTTTGGCTCCTTCTCTTTAGTCACTAGGGCTTCTCCCCTTTCAGCATCACTTGAGTGCTTAGATTGTGCCTCCTCATCTACATGTGCAACCCTTGCACGAACTTCTAGCCTTCTATCTATCCTTTCTTGGTGTTGTGGAAACTCATAGGCTTGATGCCCTTCTTCACCACAGTGGAAACAAGTTCATCTAAAACCACCTCTTTCAAGTCCATGCCTAGACCTTCCTCATCCTCTACCTCTTTGATCACCACTATTTTGATCATGAGGGTAGTAGAATTTATCATTCCTCTGGCTTTGACTGGTACCTACATCTTCATTTTTCTTCTCATCCTCATTTCAACTTCCAGAAGATTTTCCACTACCCCTTCCACTTTGACCTCCTTGTCCTTTTTTCTTATTTTCAAATCTTTTTTTCAGTTTCTCTTCAACTTTCAAAGAAAATTGGCACGCATCATTAATGGAGGTCATTCTGACCAGGCTTAGCTCCTCTTGAATGCTCGGTCATAACTCATTAAGGTAAGGGGATACCTTCTCCTTTTTGGCCTCTGCATGTCCCATTATGATGATCATCTTGTCAAAATCTTCTGTGTATTCTTTCACAAATCTACTTCCTTTCTTCAACCCTTGCAATTTCTTTAGTAGATCTAACTCATAGTCCACTGGTATGAACTACTTCTTCAGTTTCTCCACCATGTGATCCCATCTAGTGATCTTTCCTTTTCCTCTCTTATTTCTTTCTAGTTGGACCTCTTTCCACCAGATATTGGTGTGGCCCTTCAGCTTTATTTTTTGCAAACTTAACCCAATCCAGGTCCTTTACTTCTTCATACTCAAAATACTCTTCCAACTCATTGATCTAGTCGATCAACTCTTCCATGTCTAGACTTCCGAAAAAATTGGGAACTTCTACTCTAGATCTTTTTCTGATATTTTAAATGGCCCTTATCAACCGCATTTGATCTTGATCAATCACTTCTTCTTCCTCTTCTACATCTGTATCTTCCACCTCTTCTTCATCCTCACTTTCTTCTCTTCTTCTCAGGTTTCTCCTCTTGCAATGCATCAATTTTTCTTTGGAGGGCTCTCAAACCCTCTACCGCCAATGGTTCCCTTCCACTAGCATTTTTGGCACCTCTGGCACCACCTCACCTACCACGCACTACTCTGGGAGGCATCTTCAATATCTTGAACCCACAACCACAGTCCTAGTGTGAACTGCCTCATGATCGATGATCTATCCATATGCTCAAGAACAACCCACTCTGATACCACTTGATGAGGGTGCAACCCAAGACACATAAAATAACACACATCACCAAAGATTATTATTGATATTCTAAATATGAAAACCTTACATGCAGAGGATCTCAAATCCTCAAGTTCTGCAATACATGCAAAATTACAGAAACTATAGAAATTCCCCTTCTCTCCTATGCACTCTTTTCCCAAAAAGCTACCCCAAAATCCAAAACTAGCCCCGAAAAATAACCCCCCCTATATTGGAGCCAAAACCACCTTTGAATAATGATTTTTGGCAGTTTCGTGCACAAAATTACAATTTGAAATTCAAAAGTTGAGCCCTAATTCGAAAATTGGCCATTTTCCAAAAATTGACCAACTTCCAAAAGCCATTACTTTTGATTCGAGACTCTGTTTTTTGAACCGTTTGAACCGTTGGAAAGGTCTTGGAGTGAAGAACACATCATGAACCACCTTTGCTAGTTCTCCAAATTTTTGGGCCCGTACGTGACCATTTAGTGCCTCAAACAAGGCTCAGAAGATTTTTTAGGGTAAAAAGATGAAATGGAAACTTGAATAACTTTCAAACCAGAAATGATCTTGACCTAATTCTTTCACCAAAGCGCTTATTTTTCCACCCTGAAGCTTCCCTAAAATTTCTACCTCCTCACAACTTCAAATTCACACCTGCTAAAAATAGCAGTTGAGCAGAAAAAGCAGAAAAACAATTCTGAAAGTTGGGAATTCTTATTAGACGAAAAGGGTTTCCAAAAATGCAAAAACATCTACGAAAAGATAAATGAAACTAAACATATGTTTGGGTGATGTAGGATTGCCCTTACACCACTGGATTCTCCTACATCAATATGTCAATTAAATACCTAGATTACAAATAGTAGCATGAACAATGTAACCCTTGTTGAGCAGAGCATGAATGAGATAAGCAACAATGAATCTCATGCCTCTTGTTATGCACATCTCCTTACCATTATCTATCATTCTTTAATGAAACATTGCAGGCTAGGCCTGAAAATTAGGTTATAATGAAGGTTTTTGAGTATGTTTATTAAAATGAAAACTCCATTTTGGTGGGCTACACCTAAAAATAAGATTTTGACAAAAGTTTTAGAGTATGTTTATTAAATTTTTAGAGTGTTTTGGTGGGATATATTCTTGATTCCTTAAATTATTTATTCAAATGTATTGTGACTAAATAAATTACTAACTATTAAGTCATTTTTATTTGTGTGACTAAATATTTTTTAGTCAACGACCAAATTTATCATTTATTTACTCATTTATGAGTTGCAAACAATTAGTAGAATTTACTCATTTTTAGTTGTGACTAAAAGTCTTAGTCACCAAGTCATTTATTTTCCAAATTCTACTAGTGAGAAGAGAAAAAGAAAGAACCCTTTGGTGAAGAAGAGAAAGAAGATAGAAAATAAGAGTTTAAGGTTGGAAAGAATGAATAAGTGTCTCAAAATACCATGGAACAACTAAAGTCCTATGAGGAATCCTTTAGCATACCACTTGTTGTGCAGTTTTTGCACACACACCCCACTGAATATGGGGATCCTCTTTTTTTGGCTTGTTGGTGTTTTGTCCCTTCTTTTCTGGAGGTTTTGCTTGCTTGGGTTTGTACTTTAATGTCCAATTTTTCCAATTGCAGTGGCATTCTTTTGAACCATGTTGAAAATCTAAGGTTTTTGCTTTATCTCGGGTTTTCTAATATTTTCAGGAAAATTCGCCTGGGTTGGATTCTCCCGGTTTCCCCTTAATGTCCTAAATTGCAACTTTTGCATTGCTTCCGGTAAAGTCCGTACATCTCAGATTTCCCCGAAATCTATGGTGGTGCCGAATCCCTGAAAGTCTTTTGTGGCCACAACTGTCTTGTCAAGTGTATTAATGGCGCTTGTGCGAAGGTCTTTGGGCTTTGATATATTGATTGTTTAAGAATTTATTGATCATTTGAGTTGGTGTGTTTGCTAGATATCTTGTTTTTAAGGCCATTCAGATTGAGTGTTGAAATTTCTTGTGCATGGGCTGTATTCAGTTTGCATTCAATAGTTATATCTCGACTTCACCAGTTTCAACCTTTGTGTTTCCATGGTATGTAGACATGCCCTTTTCTTTATTGATTTCAATGGCTTTTCCTTGTTTTCTCGGGGAGTCCTTCATAGGTTTCTTGGTTTTTTTGGATGCGCAACTTCATTTGGAATTTTGGAGTTTTCATTTGGTGCACCAATCCATTTTTATTGATCATGCATGTGCATTTTAGTCTGGTGTTTCTTCTTATTTGGGTGTTGGCTTGCTGTGGTTTCATACTCTGCATTTTGGTACATGAGCAAGTCATCCATGCTTTTATGGCAGATGTTTAGGGTTTTTCAACCTAGGGCATGGTCAATCCTCTTCAAAATTCTATGAAGGGTGTCTTTAGTTCACGTTTTATTCATAGGCATCCTAGGTTGAGTTGGTTTCATAATTCTAGCATAGATCCGGAGTAGTTTGAATTAATTTAGTAAAAGTACCAAGGATGTAGACAGGTTCGGGTTTTTGAGATCTTCGTGGAATTCCGCTTGCCTGGGATTTCCCCAAATTTTCTATCTCCTCTTCGTTAACCACTCTCTACTGGATTTCATTTGGTTTCACCAAAATCCATTCCATCCAGATTTTCCCAAGGTCTACGGTTGGGTCGTTTTATCGATTTCAAGCTTTGATACTATTATATCTGGACTTTGCCAAAATTTGTTCCGTCTAGATTTTCTCGAATATTTCGTGCCTCTTCATTTTCCCTGTGTTAGTTATAACTATTGCTAATTTTGCTAGAATCCATCTCCGGCGGATTCTTCCAAGTGTTTTGAGGAAATACTGAATTTGATGGTTATGGATGGTGGGTTTCTTGGTAATCTATTTGGCTGATTTAAGGAACTTATGCTAAGCATTTTCAATGCTTTTTTTTTATTAATTTGATGATTTAAATGATATTATGGGATTTTGTATGTTTGGTTCAATGTAATCCGCCTGGTCCAGATTTTCCTGAAAATCCTTCCCAGTGCAGAATTTGTGAGGGGAGCTAAATCCTGAGTTTTGAGATAATGATCTTCTATACTTGTTGCTTCTTGTGGATCTAATTGTGGTTAATTTTATGTGTTTATAGGAAGGATCAGGACAAAATGTTGTTGGTCAGGGCAAGGGAAATGCAATTGATCCTAGTGCTGAGGCTTCTACCATCTTAGATATAGAAAAGGTTAAGCTGGATATCAAGAACAGAAATCCTGATAGCAACATGACCTCAATTTGGTCAGGGATCACAAATACGAATGTAGGCATGTAGGATTACGAGGAATTCAAGGTTGAGATGTCAACATCGAACCCTCCTCTATTGGCAGTAGGGATGGTCCGATCTGGATTGGCTCATGTGATAGGTTTCCCTCCTATAGTACAATGTTATGAATTGGTAATGGAATGTGCCAAAAACTTTGATAGAGCAACATAGAGGATAGTGGGTCCGCAAGGAAGATTTTTTGCTGGTTTCATTCCTGTGTCTATTGCTGCAACCTTCGACATGCCTGACAGGTCCCATGTGGTAAGTTTTGACATGAACGATGCTAGAAAATACTATGAAGAGAACATAGTCAAGTCACAACAGGTAATTAACACCTGGTTCGAGAAGCCAAAATCACATTTTTCCAAGTTGCCTAAGCAATTATCCAAGCTCAAGTTCAAGAAGGAATACTATAACGCTATCACTCTTCTCAGCAGGTTCATGGGATTCAAGAGTGCAGGTGTATTTGAGACATGGATGTTTAATGTGATGGCAAGGATAGAACAGGGAACTAATTATCATTGGCCAGGTGTTATCAATGTTGAAATTCATAATGAGTTTCCAATGTCTTGCAGACCAAGACTTTCACCATGACCTCTTACCTAGTGTATTCATTGACCAGACTTCATCCATACAAGGGATTGAGCACTAGAGGTGTATTTGGGTAGGATGTTATTTATGAAGTGTATCCGCAGTTGCATTTGACTAGTGGAAGCTATTGGAGGTCAAATGATTCCTTCATAATGTATATTACTATACTACTCTAGGGTGTAGAGCATGTCAGAACCTCAGATAAGGAAAAAGAATAAATAAGAAGGTATGGAGCTTGGTTTATCCAGTTCCCAACCTTCTCATATATTAGAGTTGATGATTTTCAGAGGGAACCCTACAGACTCCCTGGGTATCCTACAGATCATATTGTGTTGTTGGAAGTCACTAGAGAAATCTATGACTTTTAAAATGTGGTAAAGGGAGAGATGCATAAGATAGGGTTTGGGAATGATTTCCCTTTGAAGATGGGAATGGGTGAGGTTTTTCCTTCCATTCAGTCTGCTCATGCTGCCGAGGAGGAGATGAGTACATTTAGACCTCCTTTCCATACTAAGAGAACAAGGTTTGATATCACTAGCGAGGCCCAAAAGAAGGCCAATAGAGATTATAGCCATAAGGCTCACATTGAGGTCTATTGGATTAACCTTGCTGATGAGTTTGAGGTAAGAAAGAAGAGATTTTCTAGGTTGCCAATGGATTTGGTGAGATTGTACAATGTAAGAGCCATCCTGGATCAGGTAAAGGAAAATGGAAATGTGATCCAAGGTCATGTGTATGAGGTAGTGAAAGATAAACCAGTAGGAGAAGTCGACTGGTTAGAGGAGGAAAAGAATGACTTGGATCAGGTTATGGCCTGAGTGATCAAATTTACCAAAATGTGGTTAAAACACAAGATGCTGGAGTTGGAGAGTGAGGGTGTTCCATGCACCTATGAGTTGACGGGAGACTTAGAGTCTCATTCTGCTTTCGAGGCTTCACTTGAACCAAATCAAAGGGGAAAGGAGAAGGTGGAATCTCCTTTTAGAATTCAAGTAAGAGAAGTTCAAGCTGAAAAGATTGTAGAGTTGGGAAAACAGAGGAAGCATGCTTCTAGGAAAGAAATTGGAAAGAACCAAGAGGAGGAAGAGGTTGAAAGTGTTCATGCACTAATGAAGAAGAGAAGAATCAAAAGGACATCCTAGAAGGTGGAGGAAGTGTTAGGAATAAGGTGTCTCAACCTTGGATAATTCCTATTCTTATTATTTGTTTTGTAAAATGTATTTCTTGCAAATAATGTAGTTAAGTGTGAGTGTACATGTCTAGTTTGCATGTTGATGTGTCACTCCACTTAATGTGTCGGCATCTTGAATTGTGTGTAAGGAGATCATGGCTGAAACGGTTATGACGGATTCCTATGACACGTAAGAGCTATGTCTGGAAGATTCAATGACAGGTGAAGACATGTGGAAATTGATAAAGTTGAGTACTGTACACTCTTCCACGATAGTGGGGTTCGGGGCATCGCCCCGGAGTTCCTATTTTCTCGGAGAATGGTAAAACCCTAATACAGTTATCTTCGGAAGTTGCCCTAAAAGGGAAGCGCATGATATAAGCGTTTTTTAGGGTTGCGAAGATTTGTGATGTGAGTGTATTGTTGGAACATTTTTTCATGCTGCCGCATTTTGTCTTCAAGAGTTGGAAATCTCCTGAAAGAACTTGCATTGCAAGTGTGTTGTAACCGTTGTGTTGAAGATAATACATTGTGCAGGTTTTGGAGTGCTGGGGTTTTTTACCGAAAGGTTTTCCCCAGGGTAAATCATTGTGTCATTCTTCATTTTCTGTATGTATGGTATATTGCTGCAATATCTTTGTTAAGTAGACTAACGAATCTGAAATTGTAAGGGTTTAAAACGAATTTGCACCATACTTTCCTTAAGAGATTAGTGTAGGAAGCTGTTTCCGCACCTGAGTTTCCTTACAGGAAGTTCCTAAGGCCGACAAGAAGGTTGAGCCACCAATGGTAGAGGTGGAGAGTTCAAGGGAAAATACGTAAATCTATATGAGGAGATTAATGACTCCTTCCCCAAGGGATACCATAGCCAAGGAGAGTATTTCAATAAGTATCCCTGTTGTTGAATAGGTCAGTCCCTCCATTCTTCATGATGCTGGTAGTGTAGGGGAAGAACGAAAAAAAGGTGAAAGTCGTAAGAATTTGGGCGAGGAAAATTTCAAAGAAGGAGACCTCTTTAGTGCAGAGGCGGAAATTAATAAGGTAGTTCAATCTCCCTTGGTGGCACATAAAGACTCTCCTAAAAAAGAACAAATAGACGAGTCTCTCCAAGAGGAAGAGGAAATACCAGCTAGGGCCCCCTCACCAATGGAGGTTGTTGTGGAAGAATAGGTATGGTAGCAAGAGAACCCAACAATGGATGTTCCTAAAAATCCAAGTGTTGAGAAGGATGTAACTACTGATCAAAAAGAGAAAGAAAAGGATAAATGAGACACAGTGCCTGCTGGGTCTACTATTCCAGATTGGCCTAAGAGGGAATTGAAGAGAAAAATTTTAACAATGGAGGATGCTTCTCCTAATTGGGATGCTCTCATGGTCAATGTAGAGAGGCCAAAGGTAAAAAAAAAGGCAAGAGTTGTATCCCAGATTGAGAGGGATGGATCAGGTAACTGAGTGGCCCATATTGCTACCCCTACTCCAAACAAAATGAGGGATAATGTGACTACTCAAGACTATAAAGTGCAGACTGCTGATTTGGGACATGCTATTATTGAGCAGAATATTGAAGAGTATGAGGGTTCCGGTGCAGTTATTGTGGGGAGATTGAAAAAGGTAGTACAAACTAGGCATGAACGAGAGAAGGAGAATGAAAAATCAAGGAAGTACTTGCAAGATTTGATGAAACCTTTGCAAGCTATTGCTTCCTCCGCTACTACAGGGTTCCTACCCCAGGAGACAACTTTTGAGTTAGAGAAGATGAAAGGTACTTCACATGCTACGGTTACCTGGTTGAAAGGTGTCCAAGCTAAGGGAGATGAGGCCATTAAGGGAATATTATCCACTGGAGGGGATGTAATGAGATTGATTAATTGGTTAAAGGATTCATTGGCACAAGATGATGTGGATACCAACCTCCTCCTATAAAAAATTACAACCATCATGGGGTTCACTGAAGATAGATTAGTACAGTGCAAGATTCTTCCTTTTCCAAGAGTTTCTGAACCTTGGGAGTGGTTTGAAATCCTACAAATGAGGCAAAAGGCCTTGAAAAAGATTCAAAAACAAGCAAGGAAAATTGAGGATGCTCTAACTGGTGTTCATGAGAGGTGCATTTCATTCTTTGAGGTCATAACTAGGACGAAGAAGTTCACTCCAAAGCATCTCAGTTTGGAGCAACTTAGAGAATGGTGGAGAGATGTGTATTCTCCAGTCAGCGAAGGGCCAATTACTGAACATCAGTTGGATGATGCTGCAACTTACATTACAATCATTGACAGATATTTGACCAACAAAACTAATTAGGATGGTATAGTTAGGCAGGCAAGAGAAGATATAAAGACTCTTGAGAGAAAGATTAGGGTTTTTCTTATGCCACCTGTTGCCGAGCTAGATAGGGTCCTGTTGGATCTACATGGTGAAGAAGATAAAGCTAAAGATAAGGATGGGGAGTGATTATATAGGGTTGCGTTGATATTTGTGCTTCCCATTAATTCACATGTATTGGGCCGACCTTTTGATATCTTTGCGGTTTTGGATGAAATTGGTGCCAATGGCACATTTCATGTGTTCGAATTTAATCTTTGAGGCCCACCTCTTGTAGGTCATATTTTATTGTAAATCATCATTTGGGTCGACCTATCTTGTGTATTCTCTAAAAAAGTGGGCATGTTGCCTCATCTCAGATAGAAGATAGGAGATTAGAAAATAGAGATAGAAGGATAAATAGATCAGGAGAAAGTAACTAGGTGGTATTAGAGAAAGTTAGGGTTTATCTTCAAGCAAATGTTGTAACAGAGAACTGGAATTGCTGCCATTTTTGGATGATTTAATATAAGAAGGATATTGTGTTTGGTATCTATCTTCTAGAATCTCATCTGGCATGGTTCTTATTATTCTATCTTTCAAATTGCTTAATGTTTAGTGTTAAATGATTTGATAATGCTTAGGGTTTCATGTTTGGAATGTTTGCAGTGATCTATAGTCCATACTTTTGTAGTTAGTTGATTGTTAGCTGCTTTGTAAAGTTAGCCTGGACCTATATTTGTGCTTAGTTCAATTGTGAAGGTTTATTCACCTCAATTATTGTATGGTTGACTAAATGAATGTTTATGATTTGAATTTTTTTCAATATCTTAGAAGATTGCACTATTTTTGTGGAATTGCAAATTCATCTAGGTCAAGCAGAGAATAGTTTATGAGAGATCAGTCCATTTTAAACATTTTATCCTTTTGCATTTTCAATCTTAGGGTTAGAAGTAATTTTAAAATTATCTCTGAAACCTTTATCTTTTGTTGTTTCTTTATTATTCAGGTTCCAATCAAGTTTCAAAGTATCGTTTTAGTGTCTATATTTGAAAAGATTCAAAATCCAGTGTTGCTCGTAGTAAGATCCCATTGTGATTACTAGCATTTTCACATTTATTACTGAGTTGTTTTACTACATTGTCAAGACCTAACATTAGAGACCTTGGGGTTATCTCTTTTCCATAGAGTTTTACCTTTCAAGAGAGATAGGATATTATATTCTGTCTGAGTTGTTGCTATGCAGAAAACACCATCAACAAATTATCACTAAAAGGAGGGCTTTGAACAAGCAAGCTAGAGTGTTTCTTAAACGCCATCTCTCCTGAGAGAGTTAGAAGAAGAACTAGATCCACTCTAGGAGAAGAAGTTTTCCAATAATTACAAGCCCCTACTAGGTCAAGAAGGACCAAGAGAGGGGAATAATCATCATCAGCTCATCCACTTCCATCATATCCATCATTCTCATCTTCATCTGACTCTGAGGGGACTCCCATTTTACAACTACAACCAATGGATTTTATTGCTACTAATCCATCCCAATTGATCTTCAATAAGTACAATGCTATGTCAAAAAATCTTGAGCATTTCTGCTCTAAGTTTCATACTCATCATCCTAACAGAACTGCATAAGAGCATATTAGGATTTTCTAGACTTGTCTGAGAGATAGAGAGATTAATGATGAGGATGTTGCATGTAGACTGTTCCCCTATTCTCTAGGAGAAGAAGCCTTTTATTGGTATAATCACTTACCTACTGCTTCCATCCATAATTGGATTGAGTTGGAAGCTACATTCTTGCAAAATTTCAAGATTCCCATCAGTGCTAATGAGATATACTTGCATTTTACTAGGGTAAAAAAAGAGATTAATGAGACCGTAGGATCATTCAATGATAGGTTGCATTGAGCATATACCAGGCTCCAGGCACCTTATGCTGGAAATGAAAATACTGCTTTGGAGATATAACTTGAGGCCCTAGATAGCCTTAAAGCCACTTTCCTGAAACAAAGGGCTAATCCTCCAAATACTTTGCTCACTGCATATGCGGAGGTAGTGAAAGTTAGTATAGACTTAAGAAAAAATTTATCAGGACCTTTGCCATCCTTGGGACCTGTTGCTCACCATGGACAAATTCAAGCCCTTACTCCAGCCTTGACTAGTCATACTCCAATAATGAATCCTGTATCGTTGCTACCTTTGGTTCCTCATCCAGGTCCACCTCTAAACCAAGCTCAACCTACAACTTCTTATCCTTAGCAGAGAGTTAATCAACCCTTACAAGAGCAACAAGTTGGCTTCACTACATATTTGCAAAATTCAGAAGTCTTGAATCAGGTTGTTGGTTTTGGGAATATACCTAGATATCCTTTGGGAGGTAACTCGACTCCGCCTAACAATCTGGAGAAGGAGAGGTTGGATGAATTTTCTGAGCAGGTGAAGAGGTTGAATATAGAGGTAACTTACTTAAGAATCAAAATTGCCAGCTTTAGGCTGCTTAGAAGAATATACAATCCAGCTATGGCAAGGAAAACAAGAATTTCGAAAGAGGTCAATACTTTGATAGAAATCAAAATTATGATGGAGGGCAAGGTTCTGGTTAGAATTTTGATAAAAGACAAGGCTGTGGTCAAAATTTTGATAGAAACCAACAAGGTGGACAAGGATTTGATAGGGGGCAACAACCTAGGCAAAATAGATCTTGGAATACTGGGCCTAATAATGGAGGGATTCCTACTCCTTTGGATCAACCTGTTACTCAAGAGAAGCCTCCAAATGGTGTATACCTAGCAGAAACAACTTTTTCTAAATGGTGTAGGCTCCATAAAACAAGTCAACACTCTGAGTTAGACTATGCTGAGTTTTAGACTGCAACTTCTATCTTTCAGTATGAAGTGGAAAATAACTCTATTGGGCAAGAAATTGTACCTTCAAACCCTTATGATTCTCTAGTATTGGTACTTAATCATGCTTTATTCCCAAAAGATGAGGAAAATGAACCAAAAGAAGTGTCTAGTATAGAGTAGGAGGGGGATTAGGAGTTGAATGAAGATTAAATCTCCTAGTTGTTTAACAAATAAAATGAAAATGATAACGACCCTTTAGATGAGGAAGAAGTTGGTGTTGAAGAAGTTTGGATGTTTCAATAGCCAACAAACAAGTATGATTTAAGAAATAGGCCTAACAAGAGTCCACAGGCTGGAGGTTCTTTCACCACTTCCATTCCCCCTAACAATTTCAGTACTCCACCAGATCCACAAGCTAGTAACAATCCATCTTATTCTCAGGTGCCAACATAATACCTGTCAAAGGGGAACAATGTTGAAGTTTCTAAGGATAGGCAGACCAGTGGCCACAAGGAATTTCAGGCTAACTTCAATATGGAGCAATTCGGTGAATATGTGATTGAGGAATTCAAGAAATTAAAGGTAAGTCTCTCTTCTTTTGAATTGTTAAGAGTTCCTGCTATTAGAAATGCAGTTTTAGGATCATTTAGTTCAAACACAACATCACCAGGGGTAGCCACAAGTGAGGCTACTACTAGGTCCTCTAATTCTTAAACACCCAGAAGTCAGGTCCCACCTATGGACAAGAGGGGAGATAAAAATAAAGGTCAGGTTGCACAAGCTGAATCTCATTTGAACTTATTATAAGGTAAGATGGAAACTCCCCCTTTCCTAATTTCTATTCGTATCTTCAGAGAGAACTTGCATAATTATCTTCTAGATTTAGGAGCCTCTACAAATATTATGCCTTTTGTTGTTGGCAAAGCATTGGGTATCACTCCTATAGCTTCTCAAAAGAAGGTTACTCAGTTGGATAAAACAAAAGTGAGTGTGGTTGGAGAATTGAACATGATCCCTACGCAGCTTGCATCAGATCCTAGGGTGTAGCAAGTGATCAATATCCATGTTGCTGACATCGCTGATACTTATGGATTGATCTTATGTAGGGATTTCACTAAAGCTTTGAATGGATACACATCCATAGACCATTCCCACATGTGGTTACCATGGAAAGGAGTTCCAAATTAGATCATAATTGAAAGGGAACCTAGGATGAAATATGTGATTACAAAATACCAAAATATCTCAAACGAGGTATTGGTGTCTGAAGTTGGCATGGGAAATTATGTGTTGGCTGCATCATTCGCAGAAGATGAAGAAGTTTTTATGTTGCAGGATTCTTCAAATGAACATCTTCTGGAGAGAAGTGGTCCTGAGACTTTGATTGAACTAGAGAATGAAATAAGTGAGGAAGAAGATAGACAACTTGGTTTTTTGAACAACTTTCAAGAATTTATCTAGAAGTGTATGGAAGACCAAGTGCAATTAAAAGGAAGCATGACGTTTGAAGAATTGTTGCTTCCAAGTTGGTGTAGATTACATGATGCCTCTCATTCTGAGTTAGAATGTGACTTGTGTTAAAATGTTGTCAAACACATACATAAATGCATTAATCCAGTTCCACCTACTAGACTCGATGTGTAGGAGGAATTAAACAAAGATAAAGATAAAAGCTCAATGCTTCCTAAAAAACTCCTTATTTCTGGTAAAGAACGAGGTAAATTGAAGCCAAAAGAACCTGACGGCTATTCGACACTAAGGTTTGATGGATCTAAATCCAAGCAGGGTGCTGGAGAAGGATTTGAATTGATTAGTCCTAAAGGAAAGAATTACTTTGCTGCTCACGGACTCCAGTTTCAATGCACTAATAATGTTGTTGAATATGAGGCTTTAATCCATGGCTTACTGATGGCATCAAGAAAAAAGGTTAAGCTATTACAAGTATTTGGAGATTCTCTATTGGTGGTCAAACAGGTAAGAAAATAGTATTCATGCCACGACAAAAGGACGACCAACTACGAGCATAGAGTGTGGGATCTCATTGAGGGGTTTGATGCCTTTAATATCCAATTGATCACTCAGAACAAAAATCAGGTTGCTAACTCTTTAGCTCAAGCTTCCAACACCTTATAGCCTTTGTCACTTTCAAGATTGAAGAAATTTATAGTTGAGCTCACTCCAATCCCTTCAGTGCCTAACAATGTTACCAACTTCTAGGTATTTGAAGATGATAAGCATATTCTAGACTTTATTACGAGTTGTGATGTGTTTGCTTCCCAAGTTATTGATGAGATAGAGCCTCAGGAAGTAGAAATTAACTTTGGAGGAATCATCAATCTAAAGACTCATACCATTCCAAGGGATATGGTGCAACTAGAACAGATTTTTGACTTGGATAAAATACGAGACCAAGAACAATAGACTAAAAGAGAGACCATTAGCAGTCAATGTGAAACATATAATATGAGGATGCCGGATGACTTGAAGAAAATTCTTATTGGCAAGGTATGTACTCCAGAGGAAAGAAAAGAGATTATTGATACCTCACATGCATATCATGATGTAATAGCTTGGAGTTATGAAGATTTGAAAACATATGATACTTCGATCATCACACACACTATTCCTCGAAGATCAGATGTCAAACCTTTCCGACAGAGACAAAGGCCAATCAATGCTCTGTTAGAACCCATTAGTCAGAAGGAGGTGCAGAAACTGCTTTTAGCATGTATTATCTTTCCAGTAAGACACTCTACTTGGGTAGCGAATTTGGTTCTAGTAAGCAAAAAGAATGGAGAAATCAGACTATGTGTGGATTTTAGGAATCTGAATAGAGCATCAAAAAGGGATAATTATCTAGTTCCTTCACTGGATGAAGTGTTTCAGATTGTTAATGGATCACATATGATGTCCTTTTTGGATGGATATTCTGGATACAACTAGGTCATGGTGCAATATGAGGACATACACAAGACTACCTTTACTACCAAATGGGGAACTTTTGCATAAAGAAGGATTCCATTTGGATTGATCAATGCTGGAGCTACATTCCAGAGGGTCATGGACATTGTTTTTAAAGATATAATTGGCAAGTGCATCATTATCTATATGGATGATTTGACTATTTTTTGGAAGATACGAGGTGATCATATAATAGACTTAGGCAAGGTGTTTCAAAGATGTAGAGAGTTTGGTGTTTCACTTAATCTGAGGAAGTGCATTTTTGGAGTCACTGAAGGTAAGTTATTAGGACACATTATCTCAGAACAGGGTATTGCCATAGACCCTGAAAGAATTCAGGCTATCCTAAGGATTCAGCCTCCTGCAAGTAAGAAAGAGATGAAGTCGTTCTTTGGTAAGATTAACTTTGTTAGGAAACTTATCATAGGACTTGCACAGATAGTCAAACCAATGAATGCTATGTTAAAGCAAGAAGTGAAGATAGAATGGAGATCAGAAGCTAAGGAGGCATTTGCAGAAATCAAAAAAGCTATTATTGAAGCTCCTGTATTGGTGAGTCTAGATTACACTAAGCCTTTTTATATATATTATTTCACTTCTGATCATTCTTGTGCTGCAATGTTAACTCAAAAGTCTGATCAAGGGGATGAACACCCTATAGCCTTCATGAGCACTTCTTTGAAAGACATAGAATTGAAGTACCACAATGTGGAGAAACAATCCTACGCTTTGGTCTGAGCAGTTAAGAAGTTTAGACAGTATATCTTGAGGAATAAAGTCTTTGCCATAGTGCCTGATCCTGCAGTAAAGTTTTTGTTAATGCAAAATGAGTTAGGTGAATGAAGGGCCAAGTGGGTAACAATGCTACAGGACTATGATATGGAAATCCAGCCCATGAAATTGGTGAGAGGACAAGGACTTACAAAGATGATGGCTGCGACTGGTCCTGATCTCGTAGCTCAACATTACTACCTTCAAGAGGTCTCTCTAGGAGACTGGTATGATGAAATTATTTTCTATTTGCTAAATCAGCAATGTTCTGATCACCTAAATACGGTTCAGAGGCGAGCCTTGCGCTTAAAGAGTGGAATTTTTATGATGAAAGGAGCTATCTTATACAAAAGAAACCATGAGGGTGTTTACTTAAGGTGTTTAGGGAAGGATGAAGCTGCTAGAGTGATGATTGAATTTCATGAGAAATATGGTACATGTCATGGTTCTACATCATCCACTATGCATCAAATCTTGAGGGTAGGCTATTACTGGCCTACTTTGTTCAAAGATGTGCACCAACATGTAAGAACTTGTCACATATGTCAGACTATAGTGAGTAAGGAAAAACACGTAGCTCTTCCACTTCAACTGGTCATAGAGGTAAAACCATTTGCTCAGTGGGGCATGGACTTTATAGGTCCAATTAATATTTCATCTTCCATGGGCCACAAGTATATTCTTACCATAACTGATTATTTTACTAAATGGATAGAGGCTATTTCTTGCAAACAATGTACTTCGGATGTGGTAATCAATTTTCTCAAATCAAGAATTATTAATCATTTTGGTCGTCCTGACAGTTATCTATAGGCTATTAGAACAAAATCCTAAGAATTGGCACACCTAGCTTTGATTTTCTCTCTAGGCTGATAACCTTGTCAGAGCTATGGATGCCTAACTAGTAGTGAGGCTCTATCCAGGTTTCTTTTCAAGTTTGAATCCTATGTAGCTTGGTCAAATTTACTCTGGTTCTTCTTGCTCTTACATGATAAGGATAAATGCATAATACACACACTTGGACCATGGTATAGGGAAAGGTCTTCTTACTTGTGGTTTCTGAAACTTTCTTCTTAGGGGCCTTGATGGAAAGATTGAAACCATAAATTCCGGGTTCTTGATTCCGGTTTATCTTTGAAATTCTCTAGAGCATTTTCCCAGAGGAGTCACCATTTGTTGTGCAGTTTTTGCATACATGCCCCACTGAATGTGGGGACCCTCTTTTTTTCACTTTTTGGTGTTTTGGCCCTTCTTTTCTGGAGGTTTTTCTTGCTTGGGTTTGTGCTTTAATGTCCAATTTTTCCAATTGAAGTGGCATTCTTTTGAACCATGTTGAAAATCTAAGGTTTATGCTTTATCTCGGGTTTTCTACTATTTTTGAGAAAATCTGCTTGGGCCGGATTCTCCCGATTTCCCCCTAATGTCCAAAATTGCTACTTTTGCACTGCTTCTGGGAAAGTATGCACATCCTAGATTTCCCCAAAATCTGTGGTGGTGTTGAATCCCTGAAATCCGTGGTGGTGTTGAATCCCCAAAAGTCTTTTGTGGCCACGGCTGTCTTGTCAAGTGTATTAATGGCGCTTGCATGGAGGTCTTTGGGCTTTGATAAATTGATTGTTTAAGAAGTTATTGATCATTTGAGTTGGTGTGTTTGATTTCATTTGGGCTTGTGTTTTGAAGTTCTTTGTGTTTGCTGGATATCTCATTTTTGAGGCCATTCAGATAGAGCATTGACATTTCTTGTGCGTGGGTTGTATTCAGTTTGCATTCAGCAGTTATATCTCAACTTCACCAGTTTCAACCTTTGCATTTCCATGGTATGTAGATGTGCCCTTTTCTTTGTTGATTTCAATGGCTTTTTCTTGTTTGCTCGGGGAGTCGTTCATAGGTTTCCTGGTTTTTCTAGATGCATGCCTTCATTTGGCATTTTGGGGTTTTCATTTGGTGCACCAGTCCATTTTTATTGATCATGCATGTGCATTTTAGTCTGGTGTTGCTTCTTATTTGGGTGTTGGCTTGTTGTGGTTTCATACTCTCCATTTTGGTATATGAGCAAGTCGTCTATGCTTTCATGGCAGATGTTTAGGGTTTTTCGACCTAGGGCATGGCCAATCCTCTTCAAAATTCTATGAAGGGTATCTTTAGTTCACGTTTTATTCATAGGCATCCTAGGTTGAGTTGGTTTCAGAATTCTGGCATAGATTCAGAGTGGTTTGAATTAATTTGGTAAAAGTATCGAGGATGTAGATAGGTTTAGGTTTTCAAGATCTTCATGGAATTCCACTTCCTAAGAATTTCCCCGAATTTTCTATCTCCTCTTCATTTACCACTCACTACTGGATTTCATTTGGTCTCGCCAAAATCCATTCCATCCGAATTTTCTCGAGCTCCGCGGTTGGGTCATTTTACTGATTTCGAGCTTTGATATTGTTATATCTGGACTTCATCAAAATTTGTTTCATCCGTATTTTCCCGAATATTTCGTGCCTCTTCATTTTCCCCAAGTTAGTTATAACTATCGCTAATTTCGCCAGAATCCGTCTCCAGCAGATTCTTTTGGGTGTTTTGGGGAAATACTGAATTTGATGGTTATGGATGGTGGGTTTCTTGGTAATCTATTTGGATGATTTAAGGAGGTTATGCTAAGTATTCTCAATTCTTTTTCTTGATTAAGTTGATGATTTAAATGATATTATATGATTTTGTATCTTTGGTTCGCTAGAATCCGCCTGGTCCGGATTTTCTCGAAAATCTTTCCCAGTGCAGAATCCGCGAGGGGAGCTAAATCCCGAGTTTTGAGATAATGATCTTCTACACTTGTTCCTTCTTGTGGATCTAATTGTGCTTAATTTTATTTGTTTATAGGTAGGATCAGGACAAAATGTTGCTGGTCAGGGCAAGGGAAAGGCAAGTGATCCTGGTGCGGAGGCTTTTGCCATCTCAGATGCAAAAAAGGTTGAGTTGGATATCAAGAGCAGACTTCCTGCTAGCAAGGTGACCTCAATTTGGTCAAGGATCACAGATACGAATGTAGGCATGTGGGATTATGAGGAATTCAAGGTTGAGATGTCAGCACCGAACCCTCCTCTGTCGATAGTAGGGATGGTCCAATGTGGATTGGCTCATGTGGTAGATTTCCCTCCTACAGTACAATGTTATGAATTGGTATTGGAATGTTACCAGAAACTATGATAGAGGAATACAGAGGATAGTGGGTCCCCAGGGAAGAATTCTTGCTATTTTCAGTCCTGTGTCTATTGCTGCAACCTTCGACATGCCTGATAGGTCCCATGTGTTAAGTTTTGACATGAACGATGCTAGAAAATACTATGAAGAGAACATAGTCAAGTCACAACAGGTAATTAACTCCTAGTTAGAGAATCCAAAATCACATTTTTCCATGTTGCCTAAGCAACTATCTAGGCTCAAGTTCAAGAAGGAATACTATAATGCTATCACTCTTCTCAACAGGTTGGTGGGTTTGAAGAGTGTAGGTGTATTTGAGATATGGATGTTTAATGTGATTGCAAGGATAGAACAAGAAATTGATTATCATTGGGTAGGTGTTATCAGTGCTGAAATGCATAATCAGTTGTCCAATGTCTTCCAGACTAAGACTTTCACCATGACCTCTTACCTAGTGTATTCATTGGCCAGACTTCATCCATACAAGGGATTGAGCACTAGAGGTGTCTTTGGGCAGGATGCTATTTATAAACTGTATCTGTAGTTGCATTTAATTGGTGGAAGCTATCAGAGATCAAATGATGCCTTCACAATGTATATTACTAGACTACTCCAGGGTGCAGAGCATGTGATAATCTTGGATAAGGAAAAAGAATTGATAAGAAGGTATGGAGCTTGGTTTATCCAGTTCCCAACCTTCTCATATATTAGAATTGATGGTTTTCAGAGGGCACCCTAAAGACTCCCTAGGTATCCTACAGATCATATTGTGTTGTTGGAAGTCACTAGACAAATCAGTGACTTTTAAATTGTGGTAAAGGGAGAAATGCGTAAGACAGGGTTTGGGAATGATTTCCCTTTGAAGATGGGAATGGGTGAGGTTTGTCCTTCCATTCAGTCTGCTCATGCTATCGAGGAGGAGATGAGTACATTTAGACTTCCTTTCCATACTAAGAGAACAAGGTTTGATATCACTAGCGAGGCCCAAAAGAAGGCTAATAGAGATTATAGCCATAAGGCTCACATTGAGGACTATTGGATTAACCTTGCCAATGAGTTTGAGGTAAGAAATAAGAGATTTTCCATCTTGCTAGTGGATTTGGTGAGATTGTACAATGTAAGAGCCATCCCAAATCAGGTAAAGGAAGATGGAAATGTGATCCAAGGTCATGTGTATGAGGCAGTGAAAGATAAAATAGTAGGAGAAATCAACTAGTTAGAGGAGGAAAAGACTGACTTGGATCAGGTTATGGCCCTAGTGATCAAATTTACCAAAATGTGGTTAAAAAACAAGATGTTGGAGCTAGAGAGCGAGGGTGTTCCTTGCACCTATGAGCCGATGGGAGACTTAGAGTCTCATTCTGCTTCCAAGGCTTTGCTTGAACCAGATCAAAGGGGCAGGGATTAGGTGGACTCTCCTTTTAGAATTCAAGTAAGAGAAGTTCAAGCTGAGAAGGATGCAGAGCTGGGCAAATAGAGGAAGCCTGTTGCCAAGAAAATGAAGCATGCTTCTAGAAAAGAGGTTGGAAAGAACTAGGAGGAGGAAGAGGTTGAAAGTGTTCATGCACTAATGAAGAAGAGAATAATCACAAGGACATCCTAGAAGGTTGAGGAAGTTCCTAAGGCCGACAAGAAGGTTGAACCATTAATGTTAGAGGTAGAGAGTTGAGGGAAAAATACACAAGTCTATATGAGGAGATCATGGACTCCTTCCCCAAGGGATATTGTAGCCAAGGAGAGTATTTCAGTAAGTATCCCTGTTGTTGAATAGGTTGGTCCCTCCATTCTTCATGATGTTGGTAGTGTAGGGGAAGAACCAAAACAAGGTGAAAGTCCTAATAATTTGGGCATGGAAAAGTTCAAAGAAGGAGACCTCTTTAGTGCAGAGGCATAAATTAATAAGGTAGTTCAATCTACCTTGGTGGCACATGCAGAATCTCCTGAAAAAGAAAAAATAGATGAGTGTCTCCAAGAGGAAGAGGAAATACCAGCTAGGGCCCCCTCACTAGTGGATTTTGTTGTGGAATAATAGGTACGGCAGGAAGAGAACCCAACAGTGGATGTTCCTAAAATTCCAAGTGTTGAGAATGATGTAACTACTAATCAACAGGAGAAAGAACAGGATAAACGAGACACAATGCCTGCTGGGTATACTATTCTAGATTGGCTTGAGAGGGAATTGAAGAGCACAATGTTAACAGTGGAGGATGCTCCTCCTAATTGGGATGCTCTCATGGTCAATGTAGAGAGGAAAAAGGTAAAAAAAAAGGAAAGAGTTGTATCCCAGATTGAGAGGGATGGATCAGGTAACTGAGTGGCCCGTATTGCTACCCCTGCTCATGAACACTAGTCAGTGAAGGGCCAATTACTAAACATCAGTTGGATGATGCTGCAACTTACATTACAGTCATTGACATATATTTGACCAACAAAACCAATTCGGATGGTATAGTTAGGTAGGCAAGAGAAGATATCAAGACTCTTGAGAGAAAGATTAGGGTTTTTCTTGTGCCACCTATTGCTGAGCTGGATAGGGTCCTGTTGGCTGTACATGGTGAAGAAGATAAAACTAAAGATAAGGATGGGGAGTGATTATATAAGGTTACGTTGATAGTTGTGCTTCCCATTAATTCACATGTATTGGGCCGACCTTTTGATATCTTGGCATTTTTGGATGAAATTGGTGCCAATGGCACATTTCATGTGTTCGAATTTAATCTTTGAGGCCGACCTCTTGTAGGTCATATTTTATTGTAAATCATCATTTGGGCCAACCTATCTTGTGTATTCTCTATAAAAACAGGCATGTTGCCTCATCTCGGATAAAAGATAGGAGATTAGAAAATAGACATAGAAGGATAAATAGATCAGGAGAAAGTAGCTAGGTGGTATTAGAGCAAGTTAGGGTTTATCTTCAAGCAAATGTTGTAACAGAGAACTGGAATTGCTGCCATTTTTGGATAATTTAATATAAGAAGGATATTGTGTTTGGTATCTATCTTTTGGAATCTCATCTGGCATGGTTCTTGTTATTCTATCTTTCAAATTGCTTAATTTTTAGGGTTAAATGATTTGATAATGCTTAGGGTTTCATGTTTGGATTGTTTGTAGCAATCTCTAGTTCATAGTTTTTGTAGTTAGCTGATTGTTAGGTGCTTTGCAAAGTTAGCCTGTACCTATATTTGTGCTTAGTTCAATTGTGAAGGTTTATTCACCTCATTTGCTATATGGTTGACTAAATGAATGTTTATGATTTGAAAACCTTTGAATATCTTAGAAGATTGTACTATTTCTATGGAATTGTAGATTCATCTAGGTCAAGCAGAGAATAGTTTATGAGAGATCAGTCCATTTTAATCATTTTATCCTTTTGCATTTTTAATCTTAGGGTTGGAAGTAATTTTAAAATTATCTCTGCAACCTTTATCTTTTGTTGTTTCTTTATTATTCGGGTTCCAATCAAGTTTCAAAGTATCATTTTAGTGTCTATATTCGATAAGATTTGAAATCCAGTGTTGCTCATAGTAAGGTCGCATTGTGATTACCAACATTTTCACATTTATCTCTGAGTTGTTTTATTGCAGTATCAATACCTGACATTAGAGACCTTGGGGTTATCTCTTTTCCATAGAGATTTACCTTTCAAGAGAGATAGGATATTATATTCTGTTTGAGTTGTTCCTGTGTAGAAAACACCATCAACATCACTCAAGAGTATTTTGAAAAAACAAATAAGAATCCCATCGACCTATCTTCCCTAGTTGTGACGACTCCCAATATGCCAAGGTAGTTTGGATCTCAAAATAATTCCACCAGTTCAAAGATTAGAGCCAAGATATACCTTCCTTGCCTCCAGAAGGAAAAAAATTCTAGAGACACACTCAAAGGGAATGGAATTGATCAATGATGCAATCAAAACCCTATAGGAGGCTACCCCTGATACGTTTGTATGACTCTCTTTCTCCTATTGAACTCCAATATTAAAGTGAAGACTAAAAAAGAGACACAATCAAGAATTGTAGAAAGAGGTTACTTGATCTACAAGATAAATACACATTCATGTATGAAAAAGTAGAAAAGTGTATAACTAATGTGCAAGAATGTGAAGAGGAAGCTAATTTTTTTTGTATTGTATAATATGGCCAGATGCTACCCAAGGAACTAAGGATTCAATGGATTCTATTGAATCACAAATAACCAAATCCATCATAGCCTATGACCCAACCCATGATAAAGATTATACCTCACGGACTGCGATCATAGACTTATAGAATAATTTTTCACATTGAAAAATTAGAAGGAAGACACAATAAGAAGATTTTGTCAGCTTGGGGACTTGGTAAAAGCTAAGCACATTCTGATGTCAAGTGCTCTAGTAGATGTTGATAAATTTTCATAGATAAATCTACATCTCGTCACTCCAAAAGAAGTAGAGGAAAATATTTTTGAGTTGGAATCAATGTACAAATTACTTAAAATAGCCAAGAAGACTTGGGATGAAGGAAAGCCTACTTAGGAAGCAATTCTCAAGGAGCTTGAAAAGGCCTAATCCTTCAATTAATCTATTCTTCACTTACACACTCTTCTATACATAAGGGTGTATCATTTTTATTAGATAACTCTCTTAGGGGCCTTAGGGGGAGTTAGATCACTTCAATTGTTTATATATATATGTGTGTGTGTGTGTGTATCAAGTTTTTGGTTACACACCCTTTGTCCTTGATGTCAAGGGGAAAGATAACAAAGGTTAAGGGGGAGATAGTGATTATTTCTATAGCTCATGTCTTAAGTTTTTTTGGCACATGTTGTCATCAATGACAAAGGGGGATATTATTGGAAGAATGAAGAAGGAACTCATTTTATGTATTTTCATTGATGCCAACATTCTTTGGTTAACAATCTATCTACTCTAGTCATCAAATTGAAGTCACTCTAATCCTATAGTTTGGTCCGCAATTTCACACATGATAAGATCGACCTGGATGGTTTTAATATGTTGTTCCTAGCTATTATCTTCATCTATGATCAAGTTTCTAGATGGTTCAGATTTACAAGTTGAGATTTGTAAATGACATAATTTTCACATTTTTTTTATCATTATTCAGTGAAATAGATATGTGTAATTTGGTCCACATTTCTTTGATGTTTGGAATTAGTCTTTACAATTTCTTGATATTATGTAAAAGTGTCAGTATATTCTATATTCCATATGGCGCGTGATTTTATGTTCATATGGTTCATAAATAATTTCTTAGTTAGGTTATTTTGTAATTAATTTTATTTTTGGGCTGACCTAATCCTTTTCTTTTATTAAGAATGATCTATGGAGGTTATTGTAATCCAATTTTGGTTCATGCTGACCTAGATAGAGTTTTGCATGTTTAGGTGAGCATGAGGATGAATCTTGATTCAAATATGAATATGACAAAGACAAATTTTTAATTAAAATAGGGCTACACTTAATTAGACCAACCTAATTAGTGTGTAGATGTATTAGGTATAAATATAGAATCTTTCTGAGAGTGAAAGGGTATGATGAGTAGCATGAGATAATATATGTATGTGTGCAATACAAATTATTGTAGTCATTACATAGTAGAGTTCTATTTTTTAAATCAGAGCTTCAAAGGAACTGAATTCAACATAATGAAGGTTCCTTTTGTATCCTTTCATATCTTGACAGTGAGCCACTTTCTATTTTTTAATAATTTCATGTTGTGAGCCTTATAAGAATAGTGTATCCTAGTAATGAGCCCCTATAATATCTTATAACCAATTATAATATATTTTGAGTTAATCCTTATCGTGGTTTTTCCCATTTTGGGTTTTCCGCATAAAAATCTTGGTGTCTATGTGTTATGATATGTATTGATTCCTTCATTCTTTCATTTATTATTTCAATTGGTTGGGTACTAATTAATGGATGGTTTGTGATCAATTTATTTAATAGTATATGGATTCATCCCCCATCTTTGTATACCATGTGTTCAACACTCTTCTCCTTCTTCTGGAGTGCTAGGTACATGATTCATCTTTGTAGCTTTAGTAGCAATCAAAAAGGCATTGGAGACAAATGAAAAAATTTCATTCACCAAGTCCCTTTTCTCTCCAAACTATCAAATGGAATTCTCCCTTTGTGCGTGTAGCTGGAAGAACTTATTATGAAAAAACCCAATAATATTCCTTGTGTTACCAGCTAGACCAAGTGTTGAATCATAGGTATTGGAGGCTTTATTGATTTGGGAATCAATGGTGTCCATCTCATTCTTGATGCTCTATGTGGATTTGGGCCACTTCATGCCATATTGGTAAAGAGACTTTGCCTCATCTACACAAGTCTATGGATCCTTCAAGTTATCTTGAAATATTTTATCTGCAAGAGAATATTTCACTGTGATTTCCATCATCTTTTTATCATTCATTTTCTTTTCAATTTCTTTCTCCACTTCACCTCTAAGACCAGATGCATATTTCTTTTAAAAGAATCAATTAAAAGTTTTAGGTTTTCCATACTATAAAGTGATGTGTAAATGTTCGCACTAGGTATGGCCTCTTGTAATGCCTTTATTGCTTCTTTCATCAACTATTTTCTCTTTTGATGCATTTCAATCATCTCCTTCCAGGCAAATGTAGGAAATGCATCTCCCAATTGTATCTTTTTGAGGAGGGAAATCTTGTCTAGATCTGTATTTCCTTGTTACATTAGTAGTTGTATCAATTGTGAAGAAAAAATAGGTTGGAACTTTAGTTGCATGATCATTACGTTCTTCAAGGAATCTCTGGAGGAGCCTAAGTATTCAAAAAATTATTTTGTCTCTACAAATTTCTCTTTCACTTCCTTTTCCTTCCCCATTTCAAAGACTGCATGTGTTTCTTCTTTTGTTGCATTTTTTGAGGTATCTTCTTCCTTGTCTTCATCTCCCCTCTCAAAAATATCTTGTTTATCTTCCTTCTTTACTTCACTAGTTTCCTCTTTAGCATCTTCATTCACATTTTCTCCTTCTATATATTGGTTTTTGTTTTCTTGAGGAGTCTCTAGTTTGTCTTGAGAAATTTCAAAATTTTCTTCATCTACAAGAGGAAGAAAAATATCTTCCTTTGTTGTCTCTTCTCCTGTGATATTCACTCCTTCAACATTTTTCTCCACATCCTCATCTTTTTTTTCCAATTATTCTATTACCGAAGGGACATTTTCCTAAACATATTCTTCTTCTACTACAAGCTCATGTTGAGAATCAATTTTCTAAGCTCCTTCACTTGTAGTAACTTCTAGAGAAGTATTACTTGAAATCATATCATATTTCAGTGCAATGTCAAAAAAATTATCAACTCTCCTTTTGTAGCTTATCAAATTCATTCTTGCCTCTACCCATAAGGTTAGTTACCCTTTGCTTCACTCTAAATTTTGTGTAGTACAAATCAGCCAATGTGGCTCTATTTTCCTTAGCCATAAAAGCACCAACTTTCTCCAATGCATATTCCTTTATCTTTTCTTCTTCTTCAATTGCTTCCTTTTTATTTTTTTTTCAATATCTTTCATATCAACTTCTAAGACAATGATTTACTTAATTTTAGCCTCAACAATGGTGGACTTTTCCACCTCATTTACTTCACTATATAGGGTTGTAGTCTCCCCTAATATCTTATACTAAATTTTTTAATCGAAAAATGCTTCTGATTTCATCAGAGAGTGAGGTCTTATTAGCTTTGTTTGTTTTTTCTCTTTTTTGGGCATGTGCAAGATCATCGTGGAAAAAACCGGCCCTTAAGTGGCATTAAAATTCAAAAAAATCAGAGTTAGGTAACATGACATTAAAATTTGAATAAGTTAATTATATTATTTCAAAAATATGTAAGAATAGAATTTGTTGCAAATTGAATGTAGTTTCTAAACTACTAGGTTTATTTTTATTTTTAAAAAATCTATTTGGTGAAAATTTGAAATTTCAATGTTGTAGTACTTCAATTTCAGGGAAAAAATAAGAAGTATGTGTCTATCCGACTACCCCAACCATAATAAAATGATAATTATTTTTTATAAGATTCTAGATATAATTAGAAGACTCATGTCCCAATGTGATGCATATTTTTTTGTAATTTTTTTCCAAGTAAATAATTAATTATGATTTTTTTATTACAACTTTTAAAAAATATAAAAACTTGTATGTCCGACCACCTTAACTTGGTCAAAACTTCACGAAATTCAATTTTTTTTTTTAATCCTATAGTATGTGAAGCATAGAATGTGATGCATTTTTTAGATTCAAAAAATGTGATACCCTTTGAAAGCTATATATGTTTTTCAATCAGCCTATCAATCAAGACTTTAGTCGTAATTCAATTAGAAAATGAATAATAATTATTTATTAAATTCAAAGTAAAACATAATTTATATTGGTGAAAAGCTAAAAATCTCCTTTAAAAACCCTTTTCATTTCATCAATTTTGGGTAAAAAAAAGTCGCCAGCCACATGAGCCATCATATCACTTACATATCACCATTTTTTGGCCCATCATGATCCTACACATACCCTTCTCTCATCTAGAGTTTTCTTGTGGAATTTTTTTGTTCTCTTATTCTCTGATGACATCTTCTTGGTGGCTTCTTTCTTCTTCTTTCTCATGTGAACTAATTTTATTTTATTTTCTTCCTCTATCTCTTCTTTGTTGTCTATGTCAATAACATCAAATCACTTTCTTTTGACACTAGCTTCACCTTATGAAGCTTGAATTATCCTTTTATACAAAAAAATGTGGTCCTTCTTCCTCTTCTTATTCTTCTTCTACATTTACACTTATATTTGTAAGTGTAGAATGAGTAAACAAAATTAATACACTTCTTAATATGGCATTATATCAAAAATAAATCAAATTGAACTAATTCAAAGCAATAATCTATTGAAAGCATCATATTGTTCTCTATCTCCAAAGATTTATTAAATCAAAATGGCTCTCAGAATGTGAGTGCACTATGATTGTTAAAATGACAATTCAAAGAATGAGAGGGATGCTAAAACAATGATATGGAGCTAAATGTGATAATTGTAGATGATAAATAAACTCAACTAGTATGAATTGACATGGAAACAGATAAATACAACTACAGGAGGTAACCATAATATGAAAGCTTGAATGTTCAATGCTTGATGCTTGAATTCCTGCAGAGTAAGAGCGCATAAGTTAGATTATCTGGATCCTTTTTCTTGGTTCAATGAAGCTTTATTTATAGAATTCCTGGCTGTAGAAATGCACAAGGAAGGCATTGAGAGGCTTGGATTCAATCTGGAGGATTGAATGGTGAAAGATGGAGGAGATTGAGAGAATTTTGGTGATTGTCTCTACCCATGAAAACACCAGGAAAGAGAAGAGGAAAGATTGATGGAGGAGGATTGAGAGAAGAATTTGGAATTTGTCTCCAATTTGTCTCCAAAAATTTCCATGAAGTTTCAATCAATTAATTTAGACATGATTTTGACATAAATTGGACATAGGGTATCTAATTCATTTTTGAGAAAATATAGATGGAATATTCCTTATGCTTTTATTCAAATATTTTGATTTATTTAAATTAGGAAAACGGAGATAAATAATTTAATAAACAAACTAGAGGATACTTATTTATTAAATTAAACAAAAGAATATGGAAATTAATTAATAAAGCCTTTTGATCTTTATTTAATTAATTTGAGATTGATGTGATAGAATGAAATAGGGATTTGATAATTAAATAAAACAAAATATTTTTGTTTATTTAATTAAGATGAATTTAAATGCGAACTAAATAAATGAATATTTCTATTTATCCAATAGTAGAGGAAATTAGAATAGTTAATCAAATAATGTGTAATTAATTAATCGGATGCTCGAGACAATTTTTAGGTGTATACATTTTTCCCCTCTTCGAAGTGATGTGTTTATGCGTTGCTTCGAAGAAAATTTTGCTGCTACTACCAGGATCGATGATATCAAAAAAATAATAATTATGTATGCCCCAAACATGCCCTAGACATTGATTTTTAGATGATTGCCGATAATATGCCCCCTCGGGAGATAAATTAATGATTTCATGATTTTTAGAAATTTTCAAATTTTTGACGATTTTCTGATGATTTGATGAAGATATGAAGAAGAAATAATTTATCTCCTGACAAATGATGAAGAAATATAGGCTGCAGATGAATTTCAATTAAAATTATGGATAAAATTAATCAAAATATAATAAAACCCCTCATAAATCCCTGTTTAAAAATTATATATAGTCCAAAATGTCCTTTTCAAATTCATTTGCACTTTTTGAGTTTAAAAAACCTTGTGATAGAAACATTTCAGCCAGCTGGAGCAGGATGCCAATCCCTTACCACACTCACCATTTTGAGCACGTTCGACGTCACCGATGGCCAGCCGTGTACGGACCTCTGGTATGTACCCCTCATCCTCCTCATTTTTCATGAAATTATGTTTTTAATGCTTTTTAGGCTTTAGGCATTTTTTTCCTATTTTAGCGCTTCCAAGCCACGCTGTAGCACTTCCACTCTGGTGTAGTGCTTCCAGTAGGTAGATTAGCACTTCAAGATTTAGCACTTGCATTAAATTCTCTAGCGCTTCTGTAGGATAAAGTAGTGCTCAGGTAGATTCTTTTAGGACTTTGATGCTGGATTTTAGCACCTACAGAGTTCTAGCACTTTGATTTGGCAAAATAGCACTTTCATGGTATGTTCTAGCGCTTTTGCTAAAGTGGCGCTTTGATAGACTGTTTTAGCACTTGGATGCAGTAGAATAGTGCTTAGGATAAAATAGCGCTTCGGATGTCTGTTTTAGCACCTTTGACTGATAAAGTAGAGTTTTTGGGATTTAGCACTTTGGGTGCCTGATTTAGCGCCTTTGATTGATAAAGTAGCACTTTTGGGATTTAGTGCTTTGGGTGCCTAATTTAGCACCTTTGATTGATAAAGTAGCACTTTTGAGTTTTAGCGCTTTGGGTGCCTGATTTAGCGCTTCCCTGTCAGAATTGGAAATTTTGAATTTTTAAACCTTGATTTTGTCAATTTGACTATGTCCATTCTTTGGATTGGTATGATCGATAATCCAAATTCTTGATGTTGGATTTTGATGATTTAAATAAGATTTTCTCTCATCATAGGTGAGAAGAAATCTTATTTGTGATGATCCTCATGGTAGGCGAGGAAATGATTCAATATTTGATAAATCTCATGATAGGCGAGATTAGATAATGTTTGATGAACCTCATGATAGGTGAGGTTTGTTGATGTTTGCCCATGAATTTTGATCAAAAAATTCATTCCAAAATTTGGAATGGACTTGATAGTAGATTGACTTTTGATTTCTAGACATAATGTACTGATTGTAGATTTTTCATTGTGATGATAGGAGGATTTGGGTACTCTCTAGATGCGAGAGATATTTCCTTGGATGATAGATTTGATACCTCATCTGACACCAGATGAGCTTCAGGTTATAGGTGAATGCGGCATGACTAGTTTGCTTGATATGCCCCAGATTAGGATTAATTGGGCTTTGTTGACTACTTTGGCTGAGAGGTGGCATAGTGACCACAACACCTTTCACCTACCCACTGGCAAGATGACAGTCACACTAGAGGATGTGTGGAGGATTCTGCGCATTTTTTTCATGGGGGAGATTGTATCATACGATTCTCATGGGGTTGGTGGTAGAGATGCTCTTCATAGAGTATTCCAGGATCAAGACATTGAGGGTCCGAGTGTCTAATGGAGGATGATTGTTGATTCATATGTGACACTACCAATAGTGCTCACTGGATTTATTAGAGGAATCATTTGCCCTGATCGTAGTCAAAGGGATTTCTCGTGGGTTGGGGTAGGAATTTAGAGAGCATGTTGGTACATGGTACCATATATGCATGGGGGATGTGCATGCTAGCTCATCTTTACCATGATTTTCACTCAGTTGTGTACCTAGGGGCACACAGCTTATCAGCAGGGACGACCCTATTACATGTGTGGGCATGTGATCATTTCGCTATTGCTTGGCCATTTCTAGTGGCTGATACACCAACAGGCAGACCTTATGTGTTCAGATATAGAGGTTGACTTACACAGGCCCGGATGGGCAAGTTAGAGCACTGGAGGCAGGTGTTTGATGATACAGAGATAGTTACTTGGCATCCATACTTAGACAGTACCACATGTAGATTATTAGAGATGGATTGTGGGCCTCCAAACACAAGTCCAGACATTGTAGGGGCAGTTGGTATAGGCCAAGGGTATGCTCGTTTAGACCCAGATGTAGATGCAAGCCTAGGCTCAGGCTCATGCTTAGGCTCATGCTCAGGCTCTAGCATAGGTTTAGGGATAGTTGGCCACTGTATAGACACAAGTTGCTACTTTGACAGCCAAGCGAGACAGTGCTCGACAGATTGCTAAGAGGGCACAGGAGAGAGTAGAGACCTTACAGAGAGTGTTTGATGTCACCTCAGTGGGAGACTATATGACGGAGGTTATGTGGGTTGGATGATAGGAAAAGTTTTGTAGGGGTAGATTTCATGATGTAGTGCCTACTAATCATAGAGTCAGTTATGCCCCATCAAGATCTGGGTGGATGCACACACGAAAAGTGAGTGAGGGGGTGACAAAGCCTCGACACAAAGATCCCAGAGATCCTAGTCCTTCTGAGGGTGGTGGTGGTACAGGTCCCACTAGTCCCACAAACTCTGGTAGTAGCAGATCATAGAGGCTATTGTGATCCAAGATTTTTCTTTTTGAGACATGATATATACTATGATTTTCCTCATTTTTGATGTTGTATCTTTATCTCAGACTTCATTGTATACTTGACACTGATGATATATATATGAGATGTAGTTGATGTGATTTTATGATGGTTAATGATGTCTCTGTGATGGATGCATTTGTTACGTGATGATGTATCATGTGATGTTCCATATGAATTATTTTATTTCAATGCAATGATGCTATGATAGATGTATTTTATTTCATGTAATGATGTAATGATAAATGTATGTGTAAAATAAATGATATATGGATGTATGATGTGATGTATGAATTTCTAAACGATGATCTATACGAATGTTTAAATGTGATCAAAATGTATGGATGGATAAAAAAAATGCTTTGTATGTTAATGTGGTAATGATGGAAGATGATAATCTTATGATGAACTGATAATAGATGATGATGTAATGATAATAATGACATGACTTGCATTTATTTTATATGTGATGGACGAAAATGATGCATGTATATGATCTTGATGGATGATAATGTACTAAATGTTTTTATGGTAAAAATGAACATGATGTACTTATGGTACAATTTAATTCATAATTTATTTGATGTACGTGAAATGTATAAATGATGAAATGATGAAACTAAATGATGTAATGATGATTTCTACATGTTTTTGATGATTTTTGATTTATGTCAAGTATACTCAGTCCCATTTTGGTAGACAAGATAATCTTTGATTGGAACCCTTTATGCAACAAATACTCTACAGATAATGAATTATGATGAATGCAATCTAATTTTTAACATGCAACTATATGCAAAACAATTGTCATTTTAACAATAATTTTGTGCTTTTTGTCATCATTGAGCTTTTTATTGGATGTTGAAAGTGAGTACAAGCATCAATGGTATGTGTTAGACCAATGACGACCTGAGTATTACTTTCATGATTTTTGATATTGCAAGTGAACACAAGCATCTAGGTATAATTGGACTGAGATGACCTGAGAATTCATTGCATAAAACAGACAGTGATTTATCATTTGAATGTGTGAATTCTGAATGTCATCGGTGATACATTGGCATAGCACATCCCCTGACAATTCATACATTTTAAATGATTTAATATATAAATAGCAGACAATAAAAACATCATTCTTTCTCCTTGTTTCTCTAGTTTGATACATCATTGAGTTAATCCAAAGAAATGATAATCAAAAATACAATTTATCCATTTTTACTTAGAGTGTTTCAATCATTATTCATATTTTAGATCATCCATCTTGATTTTGACATGTTTTTGGATTTTTGAGATTTTCGACAAAAGACCTAACCTACTAACCTATCCTAGGGGTCTAGGGGGCTGATCAAATATTATCCTTGTCTACGTTACACATGTAGAGACCACGTAGTTCGACTAACTCATACCTATGTTTTGGATTTTTCTCTTTTTGACTAACTTTTCTCATCTTGTTTTTGGAATTTGCTTTTCTAGATTGACTTTTTGACATGTTTTTGGATTTTTGATATGATATGGATGTTTGATGGTCTTCTAACGATGATTGATGTTGTACATTGATCTTTGTTTTCCTGCCATATTGTTAGTTTTCACTTGGTGAAACCGATGTTTTTGTTGCCCCTAGTGATATCCAGACTTTGCCCCTAAGCTTTGGAGTGAGACTTGATTATGTGAAATGATTTTTGATATGGATGCTATGACGGCCAGACTATTCACATGATATGAAATGGTACTAACAGCTAGATTATGGATCCCTATATGTATCAAAATAAATGGGAAAGTTGATCGTTAGAATCACATACAATGCCTGTTTCCAGGTTTTCCCCATATGCTTTGATTACACTCTTTGTTTTGTTTACTTTTCTCATTTCTCTCATTTTCTTTCTTTTTGGTATTTCTTTTCTTTTTCTTTTTTTTTTTCTTTTAAATTGTTTTTTTGTGTTGCCAAGATGCCTATTTGTCAGGTTTTCATCAAGGAAACTTATTTCAGAAGTTTTACCCATGCACTAGGAGACTTCAATGTAGAACCTTCTGAGATGGATACTATTGATAGATTCATCAAACAGATCCCCTTCAAAAATTCACAACTAATAACCCCTGATTCATACATTGATATTACAACAAAAGGACCAAGCCAATTAGGCTCAAATTTCCCATTCTTCTCCCCGTCTTGCTGATTCCTAGGGTTTTCCTTTAGTACCAAATCACCAACTTGAAAGACCCTCAATTTTACCTTGTGGTTATAAGTTCTTGATATTCTTTGTTGATAAGCCGTCAGATGATTAACATCTTGTTGACGACGTTCATCCAATAATTCCAATTCCTGCAATCTAGATACTCTATAGTCTTCATCTAAAATGATGCCTCTGAGTGATACACGAAGTGATGGAATCTCAACTTCAATTGGCAAGATGGCTTCTGATCCATATACCAAGGCATATGGTGTTGCTCATGTTGGTGTTTTGATACTTGTTCTATAGACCCGCAATTCAGGATTGAGTTGAACATGCCAATCCTGTCCAACATCATTTACCGTTTTCTTTAGAATTTTGAGAATTATCTTATTTGAGGCCTCTGCTTGGCCATTCCCTTGAGGATAGTATGGTGTGGAAAAATGATGTTGGATATGAAACTTTTCACATAGTTCTTGGACATCTTGATTCTTGAAAGGTCATCCATTGTCAGTGATAATGGATTGAGGGATTCCATATCGACAGATTATGTAATTCAAGATGAAAAAATAAATTTGTTTCCCAGTTATTGTTGTAAGAGGCAGTGCTTCTATCCATTTTGTGAAATATTTTGTAGCTGTTATATTGAACTTGTGTCCATTAGATGAAGATGGATTTATTTTTCCTACCAGATCGAGGCCACATTGATAAAAAGGCCATGTTGATGTGAAGGGATGTAGTTCTTGTGCTAGTGCATGAATTAGATTGCTGTGGATCTGACACTTTTGACATTTCTTAACAAACTGATAGGATTCTTTCTCCATGCATGGCTAATAATATCCCAAATGGAGGAGTTTCTTTGCTAGAGTTATCCCACTTGAGTGAGTGCCACAAATAACCTCATGAACCTCTCATAGGGTCATTTCAAATTCGTTGTGTTCTAGACATCAGAGTAAATTTTCATCAAGACCTCGATGATAAAGTATGTTGGGCGGATTGGCAGATGAAGTTTCATTTTTGATTCCTAGATAGATCAGGAGGAAGGGTTTCATTTTTTAGGTAAGCATAGGTCTTTTCATCGATGGAGGTTTTAGTGGTTTCTATATGGTAGATGGTAGTGGATTCTGGATTATTGTGGGAACGACATGATACTTGTTCCACCATAAACTCATAACAAACACACTTCTCAGGCAATTGTAATAATGAGGCAATAGCTTTGTTCTTTGCCCTTGGAATTTGATCAAACTTGATACTAATAAAGAACTATTTCAGAACATCTATGTGTTGCTTGTAGGGCATCAATTTTCCATCTTTTTTTTTATACTTGTCATTTACTTGATAAATGACTAGTTGAGAGTCCCCATATACCTGTAAATCCATGATCTTCCATTGAATTTCTATTTTGACCCCAATGATCAATGCTTCATATTCCACCATATTATTTGTACACTGGAACATTAGTCTATATGATTTTGGAATTGTGTGTCCTTGGGGAGATATGAAAAAAATCCCTGCTCCTGATCCACGCTGTGTGTATGATCCATCAAAATATAATACCCATTGCTGGGGCATCACTGTTAGAATGTCTGCATCTGGAAACTCCACTATCATTGGTCGATCATATGGTAAAGGAGATTTAGCTAATTTTTCAGTGATTTCCTGACCCTTGATGGCTTTTCTCTCCACATATTGAATGTCAAATTCACTTAATAGCATGACCCATTTTGCCAGTCTACCTATTAAGGAAGCTTTACTGAGTAGATACTTTAATGGGTCGATTTTCGCTATTAACCTGAGTGTATGGGTTAACATATAATGCCGTAGCTATTGAGTAGCAAACACCACCTCCAAGCAAGATTTCTCTATGAAAGTCTAATTAATTTCATAACCATTTAGTGTCCTGCCGATATAATAGATGGCATGTTCTTTTCCTTCATGATTCTCTTGTGCGAATAGTGCTCCCAAAGAGATATTTGTCGTGGCAATGTACAATATCAAAGGTCTTCCTTCTGTTGGTGGCATGAGAATGGGTGGTGACATTAGATACTATTTGATTTGATTGAATGTTGTTTCACACCTCTCATCCCACTTGAAAACTATATTCTTATGTAATAGATGATTAAAAGGATGACTTTTGTCCACCACCTGGGAGATAAATCTTCTAATCAATTGGAGCCTTCCCTATAGTGATCTTAGTTGACTGATATTCTTAGGAGGTGGCATCTCCATTATTGCTTTAACATTTGCGGGATCCACTTCAATGCCTTTTTTTGAGATAATGTACCCTAAATTTTTTGCTGATGTGACCCCGAAGACACACTTCTTGTGGTTTAACCTGACATTGAATTTCTCTAGCCGCGTGAAGATGTTGTCTAAGATATGTAGATGTCCATCCCTTGTACTATATTTTTTGAAGATTTCATCCACATAATCTTCCATGGAGGTGTGCATCATATCATGGAAGATTGTCGTCATTGCTCTTTGATAGGTGGCTCCTATGTTTTTCAGACCAAATGGCATGACGTTCTAGTAGAAGGTTCCCCATGGACATGTAAAAGCCATTTTTTCCTGATATTTTGGAGCTATTTTTATTTGATTGTACCCAGAGAAACAGTCCATGATTGACATCATGGCATGCCCTGTCATCAAGTCCACAATGATGTTGATATTTGGTAGTGGAAAATCATCCTTTGGGCATGCTTTGTTTACGTCCCTCAAATCTGTACATATCCTGATGCTATTGTCCAGCTTTGAAATAGGTACAAGGTTTGATATCCATTTGGCATAGTCTATAGACCATATGAATCCATCATCCAATAGTTTCTTGAGCTCTATCTTTACCATTAATGCAATATGGGGATGCATTTTTCTCAATTTTTGCTTGACAGGTTTGATTCTTGCTGGCAAAGACAAATGATGCATTAGTAGATTTGGATCTAAACCTGGCATATCAAAATATGACCAAGCAAATTTAATGCTTTTTTCTTTAAAGAAATTGATAAATTCCGGTCTCTCTTGATTTATCATGGATTCTGCCAGATGCAGGATTTTTTCCTTTTCTTTAGTGTCAATGTTCACAGACTGTGTTGGTTCTACCAAGACAGATGATCGCTCATGATAATATTCTGGAAGAGTGTCAAATCTTCCATCTTTTAGTGCCTCAGAGAGTTTTTCAATGTTAGATGCATTCTTTATTTTTTCTTTTTCTAGATCTAATGCTGCCATAGAATGGTTTTCACCATTAGATCTATTTTCCCTATTTTCAATTTTGCAACTGGAGGATTTGACACCCTCCCGCCGAGTCGTGTTGTTATGAGTATTATGGAAAGAACTTGTACCAAGTTCGGTATGACATATGAAATTTACGATGGCATGATCTTCTGCAAATCTTGGGATAGTTAGGGGTTTGATAAGTTCCCAATCAATAAGTCCTTGACGGATTAATGGCATGAGATTATCGGATTTATTCAAGGTGAGGGATGTAAGGGTTTGGATGACCATTTCATCATAGTTGTTTATTGGAATATCGAGGTCAATGATGGTACTTTCTTCAAGATCGTCTAGTTCACTCGAGGTCTGATCGTCCCCACTTGAATCATTAATATTTAGTGACCCAACCACGAATCGTCTAGACCCAGAGCCTTTTCCCTCCTCACGCATAGGTGCAAATTTTTGTATTACATCAATTTGAATATCGGTGCAAGATATATCAGAGCATAGATCCCACTCATATTCATTTGAATCTATTTTAGAGTTATCTCTAAGCTAAAGGATTCTTTCTATAGCCTTCCTTGTCATCTCCTTTTTGTCTTCTTCAGAGTATCCCAATCTTGTCCTCTCTTTTGATTGGAGAGTGAGTGGTTGAATAGGCTCTATGATTCCTTCCTTTCTTAATCCAACAAGTCCTTGTCCTTCATACCCCGTTTTTTCTAAAATAGCTTTTCCTTTTCCATATTTGTCAATGTTGATGTTGACATTTTTGATACTGGTATTTGATGTAGAGGGTTCCTCATCTTTGTAGAGCCAATCCATGACTTCTTTATTGTCTGTTTCATCCTCTATGGTACCCTTTTTGAAAAACCTTTCTTGAAGAACTATGGCTAGTAATGATGTTTGAGGTTTTATCATAGATGGTTGACCATATGTCTTAGGAGATGGCATTAACTGTGATAGGTTAAGTGATTGCTCCATAGAATATGTTCCCATTCCCTTGTCTGTCAGTTGGACTTGCTCTTGAATTTTTTGTCATAAAGAAGTTTCCTGATCCGGATTATCTGTTGATTGAGTTTCAGCAGGACTTGTTTCTTTTTCTTTACCTTTCTTCTCTACCTTCTTGGTGATAATATTTGGACTTTTTTCTATGTTGGATGATCTTGAACTGGATGCTTCCCTCTTGTGAGGCACCAAGGTATCTTGGGAGATTCTAACCGTGTCATAATGTTGAGGATGATTGTAATCAGTAGATATAGTCACCTCTTGTCCATTTATTGGAAACTTCAAACATTGATGATATGTTGAAGGTACAACCTACATTTCATGGATCCATGGTTGTCCTAAGAGAATGTTGTATGTTAACTCTCTTTCCAACACTTGACATGGTATATATTTCATCATTGGCCCCACTTTAATGGGTAACATAATTAATCCCTTGGACGATCTTTCCTCCTCATCATATGCTTTGATAGTCATTTTCCTTCGACCATCAATAGCATCATCTGAATACCATAGTGCACAAATTAACTTGAGAGTGCAAATGTTCAGACCAACTCCCCCATCTATTAAGACTCTCTTGATGCGATGATTTTGGATTAAGAATTCGATATGGAGTGTGGTATTATGGGGATGGTTTAGTGAGACATCATCCCATTCAGAGAATGATAGACAATGCGAGGTAGTCAAATTCCCTACCATAGCTTGAAATTGGAAAACATCTAGATTCTTTGGTACCATAGTGGCAACTAGTGCGTGTTCTAGAACTTCCTTATGAGATGTTGATATTTTAAGGAGTTCTAGGATTTATATCTGTGCAGGAATGTTTTGTAGTTGATCAATGATGTTATAATGAGATGGAGGTGGAACTACATGTGTGGATCCAACTCCTTCTAACATTACCTTGGATTGCCCCCTAGTCATTACATTTGCTGGTTGATATTCCTAATAGTTTCAGATTTTTAAGAAAGTGATTTGATTGTTAGAGTTTTGTATGCTTGGGAACAAATCCAAAGTGGTAGTGTTGTTGATTTTGGGTTCGCTAATGTCATGATCAACTGCATGATCACTATCTACTTTAGATAAACAAAGGATTTTTTTGTCATAGACATGATTGATGTTCTTACCTTTTTTGTTTGAGGATGATGATGATCCTTTTTCATACTTTGGAAAAGGGTCTTTGAAAGCCGAATGATCATTATTGTTTTAGGGTGTTTCCACCTATGCTTTATTGTTGTCGGTCAAGTCTTGTATTGCATGCTTCAACTCCATACAATCGTTGGTTTTGTGACCTTTGTTACTATGGAAGTTGAAGTAATATGCGTCATTCCACCATGGTGGTTTGACCTTTGGATCCTAGAATCGAGCTTCCCGTGCAATGATAAGGCCACTAGCGACTAACTCTTTCATTGTTGATTCTATTGTTTGGCCTAAAGGTGTGAACCTACGTTGATTTGATGGTTTCTAATATGGTTGTGTTTTTATGATCTCATTGTTTTGTATGACATTTGACTTGATAATTTGGTCATTTTTTTGATTTTTTGAAGAAGATGTTGTCAAGTTAAAAACTAGTTTGACATTTTGGGAATCATTTGTTGTTTCATTTGTAGTTGTGTTTCGATTCTTTTGCCAAAATTTTCGGTTTATCATTGCTCGAGTATTGATTGGAGTAGTTATTGGTGTTATTCATTTTATCTTTGAAATGCTTGATAACTCCTCTTTTGACTAATGCTTCTTCAATTTTAAGACCATTTTCTATTACTTTTTCAAATGTGGGAGGACATTGCAATTCAAGTTTATAACTCATTTCCTCAGTCAAGTTTTCAATGAACAACTCCATCTTCTCTTCTTTAGGAATTGATCGAGGATATCTAGTGAACAATCATCACCATCTTTGTAGGAAAGACAAGAATGTCTCCCCTTTATTTTGTTTGAGGTTATAAAGATCCTTTACTGTAACATCGTGTTGGATGTTAAAAGAATACTGGAAGATGAACCTATTGAAAAGTTCCTCAAATGTCTTAATACCTAGTTGTAATTTTGAAAACCATTCCATACATGATCCTCCCAAGCTTCTTGGGAATAATCTCATTAAGTAAGTTTCCTCTTGGGAAAACTCAAGGCTCATTATTTTTACTTCCTGGATATGATCGATTGGATCCATTCTTCCATTGTACTTGTCGTACTTTGGGAGTTCATAGTGTCTAGGAAAAGGTATCATGCCAACTATTGTGTCAAAAGGATAAGGACAAATGTCCTATATTGCATACCTCTTACTGTTCCCTTTTGTTATATCCTGTATTTGTTGTTGTAACATTTGCATTTGGGATGTCAAAGTAGCAACTGGATCTATACCTTGTGTATTTTGGGGTATTTCGGTCTCACTTGTTCTAGGTGCTGCCTTCAAATGATTTACGTCGAAGTCCTTGGGAAGTTTGGCACCAGATTCAGCCAACATCAAAAGATACTTCTCCATATCTTGCTCTAAAATTTGTTCCATAAATATATGGAACTTGGGATCTTGTTGAGCTGTTTGAATATCCTTTGGAGTTATTTCATTTTTATCGTTTCGGTTCAAATTGTTCTAAGGATTTTCTTCTGCCATTGTTTGGGATTTTTCAAATTCTTGCTCTAAGAGTCTCTGTTTTTGGGACCTAGTGAAGATTGGCATTAAAATTTTTACTCTTTCTTCTGAAATGTTGATCTTCTATGCTGGAAAAATGTCAATTTGAATTTTGAACAAAGTCGAATAAGATGATTGATCTTATTGATAAGACTAAGTTAAAAATTTGATTACTATACTTGGTTTTGTGATAAAGGATGATAGTATCCTAATGATGAAACTTCAGTATTGTAATTGATTGTGTATTTGATTTGACACTTTTGATTTTGCAAGATCTTGTTTCAGTTGATAAGATTGGAAATTTGTACAAACCTTTTTGATTTTGGTCTTCAGATAGTGATTCTGACGAAAAGAGATTCGTGTTCTGGTAAAAATTGTGGATAAAAATGACAGACAAACCATCTGGTATGATTTTTGAACTCTCTATTTTGAAAGTGCTAAAAAAGAGTACAAAGGTGCTATTTAAAAGAAATGCTAGAACAGAGTCCCGAAGTGTTGAAACGGGCGATGGAAGGGCTATCTTGATAGAAGCACTAAAACAGTTCTCGAAAGTGCTGTGGAAAGTGATGGAAGCGTTGTTTTGACAGAAGCGCTGAAACAGTGCCGAAAGCACTGAAACAAATGATGAAAGCGTTGTTTGATGGAAGCACTAAAATAAAGACTTAAAGCACTAAAACAGTGCCCAAAAGCGCTATTTCATAGAAGCACTAAAACAGTGACCTGAAGCGCTGAAACAAGTTTTCCAGAGTGCTAAAAATAGGAGTTTTAAGACTCTCTATTGTAAAATTTGATCTGGCCTTGTGGCATACTATATCATGGATTGTGGAAGATAAGAATGATGTATGCGCTGACTGTGGTTGTGAAACTATGTGAGATATCTCCTTTGAAAGAAGGCTTGTGAATAGGGTGGTTCTACTGCATAATCACCTCTATAACCTCTAGCAAAGTCATGATTTCTATGGATGAATGTTCTATGTTGTAAAAAGAGTTTCCAATTTTGATATAAAAAATGTTGTTTACTTAAAATACCGTGATAACTAAGAGGTTTCTTGGGTTTTGTGATTTTGATTTTCCTCTTGAGAAACGTGGTGGAATTCCACTTTCAAAGCATGGAGTTTTTTATCTAACCTAACTTTGTTGCTTTAAGGATGATCTTTAATCTGATTTTAATGATATTGTAAAAACACAACAAGCAATTTAATTTGTTTTAAACTGAATAGATCATGTATGTTCAAAAACCACGAATGGTTTTTATTGATTTTGACGGGTTGTTTTGACAATTGTACACAAATCAAACAGACTCACACTTAAGGACAAGTAGGTCATCATTATACTCATAACCCACATCTTGAAATTATGTTGACTCACACAGTCGTGTCACCCCCTAGAGGGCGCCCGTGTTTTTGTCATTTCCAGGCGCGTACTCAAAGTTGGATTTCTCATCCTCTAAGCAAACGGTCTTGGCAGTTATATGGTGAGTGTCCTAGGGGTAGATTCTTCCCTCCCCTTGCACCGTGAGTATTACAATGTATGGATACTAACTCAGCGAGATACTACTCTATGGTTCATAGATAGGGCTTCCATGCGGTGTGGCAAATGATAAACTCCCTCAAGAGACCTCCCAATATTTAGAACAAAGATTTTGGGGATGGTTATCTTGTGCACTACCATCAAGTTGGACTTTCATCAACAACTTGTATTTTTATTACAGTGGGTTGGAATCCTTGGCTTTAGGCATTCTGACTTAGGTCGTTCCTGTAGGGTGAGTACTTTTTCCCACTACAACGGGTCTTCTAAAGGTTTCAACAAAGCGTAAATAACATGAATTAAAATGTGAATCTGACACTTTGATCACCCAGTTAAGGGGAGAGCATAAGCTTAATCACCACAAGCATAGCATATAAGTTGTTTTGTTTTAAGCCCCAAAAGAAATTTTCTAATCTATGTGAAGATGTTGCTTCACAGAAATCATGTTGTTCTTTTTAACTTGCACTGTAAAAATGTGATGACTACCCTAGAATTGATAAATTTGATTTTAGGAAAACAAAAAGTGGCTACCCTAGGATTGATACATTTTAGAAACCTGAAGTGACTATCCTAGGATTGATAATTTTTAGAAACCTGAAGTGACTATCCTAAGATTGATAAATTTTAGTCCAACTGTGAAAAAAAATTAAAATCTGGCCGCGGACACGTCTGATCCAGACTAAAATTACAGAAGCGCTGGAATAGTCTATTGAAGCGCTAAAACTCGAAAATGCTGAAACAAGACACTGAAGCGCCAAAATCGTCCATGGAAGTGCTAAATCACCGATGCGCCGAAACAAGTTATGGAAGTGCTAGAATTGAAAGCACTAAATTTTTTGACAGATACGCTGTAGTAACACAGAAGCACCGAAATAGAGCACAGAAGAGCTATAGTTTGCCATCAAAGCACTATAGTTTTTGATGAAAGTGCTAAGAGAAAACACGCCATGAACCTGCATGACACTTTCGAGAAAAAAATTGATAAAATTAGTGTTAATGCCCACAATGGGTGCCAAATTGTAAGTGTGGAATGAGTAAAAAAAATTAATACACTTCTTAATATGACATTATATCAAAGATAAATCAAATTTAACTAATTCAAAGCAATAATCTACTGAAAGCATCATATTGTTCTTCATCTCCAAAGATTTATTAAATTAGAATGGCTCTCAGATCATGAGTGCACTATGATTGTTAAAATGACAATTCAAAGAATGAGAGGGATTCTAAAAAAATGATATGGAGCTAAATGTGATGATTCTAGATGATAAATAAACTAAACTAGCATGAATTGACATGGAAACAGATAAATGCAGCTACAGGAGGCAACCATAATATGAAAATTTGAATGATGAATGCTTGATGCTTGAATTCCTGCAGAGTAAGAGTGCATAAGTTAGATTATCTGGATCCTTTTTCTTGGTTCAATGAGGCTTTATTTATAGAATTCCTAGCTGTAGAAATGCACAGGGAAGGCATTGAGAGGCTTGGATTCAATCTGGAGGATTGAATGGTGAAAGATGGAGGAGATTGAGAGAATTTTGGTGATTGTCTCTACCCATGAAAACACCAGGCAAGAGAAGAGGAAGGATTGAGAGAAGAATTTGGAATTTGTCTCCAATTTGTCTCCAAAACTTCCCGTGAAGTTTCAATCAATTAATTTAGACATGATTTTGACATAAATTAGACATAGGATATCTAATTCATTTTTGAGAGAATATAGATGAAATATTCCTTATGGTTTTATTCAAATATTTTGATTTATTTAAATTAGGAAAAGGGAGATAAATAATTTAATAAAACAAACTATAGGATAGTTATTTATTAAATTAAATAGAAGAATATGGCAATTAATTAATAAAGCGTTTTGATCGTTATTTAATTAATTTGAGATTGATGTGATAGAATGAAATAGGGATTTGATAATTAAATGAAACAAAATATTTTTGTTTATTTAATTAAGATGAATTTAAATGCGAACTATATAAATAAATATTTCTATTTATCCAATAGTAAAGGAAATTAGAATAATTAATCAAATAATGTGTATTTAATTAATCAGATGCTCTAGACCATTTTTAGGTGTATACAATATTTTTTCTCTAAAATCCTTTTTTGTCTCTTCTTGGAAAGAGTTTCAAGTGGTGTTGTTGTAGTGTTTTTCATATTCTAAACTCTTGTAGTATACACAACCAAAGAGGGTTTCTCTATAACCAATGGAATAGCAATTTTCTTCTTCTTTTCTCTAATAGACGGCATAGTCCTTGAAGACTTTTGTATAGAAAGAGGGATGGTAGCTATCCTACCAGTTCTTCTTATGCATCCTAAACCTTCTATAACACTTTATTATCCCTTAACCTTATCTCTTGCATACTGAACTTGTTTCCTTGAGATAACCATTTCCTCAGCATACTTTTCAATCATATTCTCAACATTTTTTCTTTATTATTTGTTTCCTATTTTCCACGTGCACCTCCAAATGCATTTCTTCATAGGTTCCATACCTTTTCATAGTTGTATCTTTTGGAATATTCAAAAAAATATTGAAGAAACTACTAATTTCTTGTTCATTGATTTTATATCCCAAGGCTAGAATCCACACTATCTTTGGTTCTACAACTTCCATTATACACTCATCTATCGATACCAGGAAAGGTATATCATTTAGATATTATTCAGCCATTTCCTAGGGAGTCTAACCGTTGCTTGCATCATCTTCTAAAAAAATATAAAGAAATTAGAAAGTGCCTCATCTTGTGCCTCCCTAAAACCAAGTCCACTCGTATAGTCTTTGATTTAATGAGAAATGGGTCTACCTTTCAGCCATGTCACACTTTGAGTTCTAGGAAGTTTCTTTAGGAAGTAGAAGAGTAAACACATAACTAGGGTTCCATAATTAAATGCATACTTTTTCTCTTTTTCTTGCTTCAAATTCTCCATCAATTTTTGTCTTAACAACTCACAAAGATTATATTCACCACCTTTTTGAACCATTCATATGCCACATTGATTACGGTGGCAAATACAAAGTTTTCTCTATTTGTGAAATGAATTTCATAACCAATCATCATGTTTACATATCTTATAGCTGGATTTCTAATGATATTTATAGCTAAAGCTCTCTTATTATATCCTACACCTATGAGCTCCATTACAACCTCATTCTTGATCAATTTAAATATAGGAACATTTTTGATGGAGCATAGACTTGTAACCTCTCTTATCACCTCCTTTATTATCAATCTAGGCATGTTAGTCCAGATTAACTTATGAATTCTTCTTAGTGAAATCCTAAACCATTTATGATAAAAAAAATAAAATTGGAAGCCATTGCCATACATCAAGCTTCTTTGTGACTAGGTTTTAGAATTCTAGTTTTAGGGAAAAATATTCTCTAGTAAGCTCATTTACCCATAAATCCCCTAGATTACTATGATCATAATCTTCAATTTTTCCATGAATGTAAATCCTTATATCTTGTATCAACAAAAACCCATATGAAACAAGCAAAAAATCACCTAAAGGGTCATCTTCTATGAATTTTGTTTCAATCTAGGTTGTGGGTTAGATCAAAACCCTCAATAAACTTTGATGTAGCCATTAAAAATGAATTAAAATTTCTTTTCATTTCTATGAAACTAGGGATTACAAAATATTGTAAATACCTTTCCTTCACTTTTTTTAGGGTTCACACACACCAAATCATAAATCATGTTTGATCACTCTCAACTTGTTTCTCTTCTACTTTGATCCTTCTTAAATGATTTTGTAAATGAATTTTCCTATGTGATCACTTTATGAAACTTAAAACTTAACCTAATTTTGTATTAAATGCTTGAAAACAGTAAAGTTAACAACCCTTTATTTGTATGTATAGTCAACTTCTTATGCTCTACAAAATTTTGAATCATCATACTTTCTTTTGCAACCTTCATGAATATCAAGCATGTCGATCTATATCACATATCTTTGTGTTGAGGCATCAAAACCTATTTTTTTGTAAGGGGCAAAAGATTTCCATTAAAGCTCCCCCTAATCCAAAGCTCTCAACTTAGTTACTATAGACATGTAAAATATACAATTCGATCTGATGCACTCGATCCTGATTCACTAACACCATTTCATCCTGAATCATCTCCTTTGCTAGTCATTTAATCCAATAATTTGTATTTGATTAAATTCATCACTCTTCATCTCTAAATTTAATAAATCATTTTTATTTAATTAATTTGTAATCCTCCTTTTAATTAAATAAATCATTTTATTTAATTAATTCCTAAAGTCATCTCATTTAAATTAAATAAATATTTATTTGGTTTAAATCCAACATCATCCCTCTTTAATTAAATAAATCAAATCTTTATTTAATTAAGTCTTTAATCATTTTCCTCTCATTTTGATTTAAATCAATCCTAAAATTTAAGTCAAAATGGTCAAATCACCTAATCTCTCATTAAATTGATCAAATCTTGATTAATTTAATCTCAATCACTAAAATCCTGTAGAGAATGCAAATTACACAATAAATCAATTACTTTGATTTATTCAATTGCCTATTTTCTCTCAACATGGAATAAATGGGGAATATTCCCTCAAATTTTAATTCAAAATCCAAGTGGATTTGTCCTTCCAACAAGTCATTGACTCCTCTTACATGTCTTTGTGCATTGAACCAAGTTACATTAACTCCATTTCTTTCTCCCTCCAATATATCACATTCAAATTTCAAATTTGAATATCATAGCATTTATCATGCGCATTGACCAAAATGCGCTCATTCCTCCTCCAATCACATGTGGACAAGTGGCCTCTTCTCATTGATTGGTCTTTTATCCCACATTCATTCAAATCCCTCTTTCTTCCAATTTGGAAATATATAAATGAGAGAGTCTTCCTCTCATTCGATCATCCACAACTTGAGTAAAATTACTATACTCAACTTCATCCTCAAGCAACATCTAGTTTCATCTATTTCATCAAGATCTTAGCTAGGTTATTGCAAGTTTTCTCAAGAACTCATCTTGTTCTTCATCAAAAAAGTGGATCAAATCATCAAAGAGGTATGATGTTGGATTTAAACCAAATAAATATTTATTTAATTTAAATGAGATGACTTTAGGAATTAATTAAATAAAATGATTTATTTAATTAAAAGGGTGATTACAAATTAATTAAATAAAATTGATTTATTTAATTAAGAGATGAAGAGAGATGGATTTAATGAAATACAGATTATTCGATTAAATGACTAGCAAAGCAGATGATTCAGGATGAAATGGTGTTAGTAAATCAAGATCCAGTGCATCGGATCGAATTGTATATTTTACATGTCTACAGTTACTATAGGAAACATCTACATTAGATGGTGGTACAAGTTCATCCTTAAATTTTGTCTCTTCCTTCTTTCTATAAATCTTATACATATCCTTCTTTATTTCTATGTGATTAATTTTTGAGACTGGTTCATTCCTCTTTACTGGATCATCCTTCCTCATATTTATTCTTTTGAAAACCTTAGAAATGTGTCCAAGCCTATTGTAATTGTAACACATGACATTCTTCTGAAAAATATTCCTTTCATTCATTTTAGATTTATATCAATTAGCTTTATGCCCAAATCCATAACATGTATAACAGTAGCCTTTAAATTATTGAATCATTCTACCATTGTTCTAACCATTCATCATTTGACTTCTACACTCATTAGCTCTATTACCAAATTTATTGCATGTAAAGCATTGGCTAGCAAAGGATGGAACATTCTGATTCATTCTAATTCTACATTCCATTTTCTTATGTCCAAATATAATACAAGAATAATAGAAATGATTACAATATGGGTACGTTTGTGCATTTGGTTATTTGACTAGTGATTTTCTAGCTTCATTCTTTTGATTTTGGATTCTCTTTCCATTGTTCTTCTTATATTAAGTATTCTTTGGTTCATTGATCTTCTTTTCTACTTTTGACCTTTCATCGTTTTCAAATCCTAAAACTTCTTTGTCTTTAAAGCCTTTCTCAATTGTAATATTTTCATCAAGATTAATAGAACTTGTCTTGAATTTTTCTTCATGACTCTTTGCTTTCTCTAGATGTGATCTCTGGTTTTACCACTTCTTGTTTAAGCCTTGTACATTCCTTGGATCTCTTTTCACCATTGCATTCAATCATTCCTCAACTCTTTTCTTTCCTTCAGCTTGCAATTTCAGACCGGTGATACTTTCATTTTCCAAGCTTTAATTTTTCATTAACATCTTTATTCCTCAATAAATTTCTTGATTCTCTCTCTCAATTTTTTGATGCATTCATTTACTTCTTTGAAATTTTCTTTCAAATATTTGTTTTCACCTTCAATCCTCTCAAGATCTTCCAGAATAGCTTTGAGTTCTCCATCTTCACCAAGAATGCAATCTTCTTCTAGGAATTCTAAAATAGGATTCTCTTCTAGAGTACTGGGTAGTCTTCTAACAACCACGTGTTCAACCTCCAAGAAATTAATCTTCTTCTAAGGTGCCAATCTTTGATACTAATTATTGAACGCTTGGAATGTTGAGAGAGGACTAAATCAATATTATTTTAAACCATTCAAACATTTAAACATCTAATCACCAAATCATATTGAACCATAGTAATGAAAGAAAGAATGAAACATCCAACAACATCACATAACACATGAGCACTAATATTTTTACATGGAAAATCAGAAATAGGAAAAAACATGGTGAGGATTAGCTCATAATAAATTAATTATAATATATTTATAGAAGTGCTCACTGTAGGTGGGCTCACTACCCACTGAGAGAATAAGATAGAAGAGAGTTTGTGGCTCATATCCTAGATTGAACTAATACAATTTCATCTAAAATATGCATGAGATATATTTCCAATGAAACTCAATAGATTGATTTTACACACTTCATCTAATTTTGATCTAACACTTTGCTTTCCTCTGCATTCACATCACTTTAATATTCTACTCAACATTCACAAGTTAAAATCCTAATGGGTCTTCTCAATTTGTATCATGTTCACATCACTTACAAGTATAGATTCAACAAAACACTAAAACTGATCTAGCATATATATCTGCTTCAATTATAACATCAATTAGGTTGACCTAATTATATGCAACATACAAAATATAAAAGATATAATTTTTCAGCTCAAATCCTTCCATGCACGCCTCACACCAAGATTTAAATCCATAAAAAAAATTAAAATAGGGTAGCATGAATCAAAAATAGCTTCCACATAACTCCACAATACTTATTTAGCCTTCATATATCTTCACGTATATTAGGTCAGTGCCACAAAATATGTAATGTGAAAATTCTTCAACTTTGTATCCACATTCAAACAAGTGGACCTAAAAATTTATTGCCAACTGGAATTCACACACTATTTCCATCTCTCAACATCTCCTTAAATCCGCAAAGTTAAAAACCTATCCATGGAGAAGTGGAGACTCTCCTACTCATATGCACTAGATATAGGAAATGACTATAATTTACCAAGTCAAACTTCTCTTACTTATATGTCTCAAACCAAGAGCTAAAACATGATGAAAATATGGAATTAGATACTTGAGACACCCAACAAATTTTTTTTAGATGTACAAAGTGAAAACTTCATTTGCAGACCAATGTAGACCAAAAGACTAGAGCTCTATTGCAAAATATGAACAGAGTTGACACATAGTGAATTTTCCATCACAACCAACTTTACCAAATCAAACCATCTTACAAAAATGTCTTCCACGAACACTCCAAAACCTTTTTAGAACCAGCCAAAATTGTCTGCAATGATTTGCACAATGATCTCCACATTAAGATACAATATTGATATCACCATGACTCGACATCGAGATACAATGTTCACATTAATGAAAAAACTTCAACACATAGTAATATATATCATGTGCTTATCCCTAATGCTCGTGTTGCCACCAATAGCATCAATGAAAAAATTCTCATTCTTCCAACAATAACTCCATTCTATTGTGGAGTCATCGGATTTGATAAATATATTTTTAACCCATGCTTTTCACAAAAGTTTATAAACTCGTTGAAGGTGAACTCACCACCTCTGTCAAAATATAAACACTTTATTTTAAAATCTATTTCATTCTCAACCATAGATTTTAATGCCTTAAAGTTATCTAGAGCCTCTATTTTTTATTTGAGAAAGGTCACACAAGTCATTCTAGAATAATCACTAATTAATAACATAAAATACCAATCACCATTAGGGATTTTTGTTCTAGTAGGTCCACATAGGTTTGTAAACACCAAATAAAATTGTCCTATGATAGAGAATTCCTTAGTTTTTAACCTCCTCCTTGGTTGCTTTCCAACTTAACATTATTTGCAAATTGCATTGATAGGCTTATTAATTCTTGGTAGATCTCTCACAACATGAGTAGAGCTAATCTTCACTAGGCCATCAAAACTGATGTGATCCATTCTTCTATGCCATAGAAAAGTCTCATAGATTTGAGCCATAAAATACTTGCAACTAAAACTTCTGAGTTGATAAACATTTCCTTTTTTCCTTTCTCTTGTTGCAACCAAACTTCCAGAGCTTCCTTTTTTGATTTCACAACCACCATATTAAAATACAAGATTGAATCCTCTTCTACACATTTTTCCTACATTAAGAAGATTATGTTGAAGAACCTTGACATAAAGAACATCATTTTGTCTTATGCTTGTCATCAAAACTAATTGAACCTTTTCTACAAATTTGAGCATGTCTATCATCACCAAACTTCATAAGACCACCATAAAAAATTTCAAGTTTAACAAACCTACCTTTATCACCTATCATATGGTTTGAGCACCTGCTCTCAACTGTCCAATAGTTTCTCTCCTCTTTTGCATGAAAAGTAGTCAACATAGGTCCTTCAATGTTGTGACCTTTTTTTAGAGAAATTTCCTTTACACATCTTTCAGGGTTAGCAACATTAGTTCCAAAATTCAAATCCATCAACAAGAATTCACCACTTTCACTATTTAGATAGTCAAATTACTCATCATCAGATATGTCATTGTCTTCTTTAACATAGTAACTCTTCTTGATCTATTCATTTGTCATTAGAATTTTTTTTGGATATTTTGAAGAATAGTGAGCTATATTTTCATAATTGAATCACTTGAAGGGTAACTTATCTCTATGTTTTCTAGTGCCCTTTTTCTATCTTCTAAAAAAAAATATTTCATCTCATCAAAATCATCTAGATCAGATTCATCATTACTCTCTTTCTTGATAAATTTAAAATCAATCTCTTTCCTTCAATCATCTAAGAAAAAAACTCTTAATTCAAAAGTAGTTAAAGCACCAAATAATTGATCTCTAGAATATTGATCCAAATTTTGAGCTTCCTTAATATCAAAAAGTTTAGAACTATAAAATCTAGGAAGGGTTCTCAATACCTATATCACCACTTCATTCTCCTCTAGCTTTCCACCAAGATCATTGACGGCATTGACCACTTCATCCACCTTGTTCTTGTAGCCTACAATAGCTTCATCCTCTGAAATCCTAATGGTTTCAAATTTTTCTTTTAAATTCTACATATTTGCTTGCTTGACCCTATCATCTCCATCATAAATAATTTCCAACTTCTTCTAGATCTCTTTAGAATATTTTAAGCTAATCACCTTCATAAATGTTGAATAAGAAAGTCCACTTAAAATATTATACCTTAATTTCTCATTGATCTCATACTCTTTGATATCATTATCACTTGCCAGAGTAGTAGTACACATGGTATAAGGTCATCTTAAATTGATTTTCATACTTCAGCCCCTAATGAGATAAGATAGCCTTCCATCATGGAGTTCTAGAAAACTTGTAATTAGTTCCATCAAACATAGGAGATTTGACACCTTTCTTGTGTACCATCTAAATCTACCACAAGTGGTTAATAATTTTTAAAGGAACCTTTTCTCTAATACCTATTGTTAGACATAGGACAACTGTGATCTAGGTGGATCCAAGAAACCTAAAAACTCATAGTCTCAAAATCTGACAAAACTAGCTTCATCACATAGAGCTCGCTGACACGGTCCTAATCCAACTTGAGCAGGCTCAAAAGGAGTTTGTATGTAGAGGTTATGCATAGTCAAAGGTCCAGTAAAATAGGTGAATTGAGGGGCCAAGAAAAAGGTAGAAAATTAATCATCTCAAAATGAGGAAAAAATGACACCAATTTGTAGAGCTTGTCGCCATGATTATGATGCCATTCATTTCATCGAAAATAGAGTCGGTATGCCAAAGTTACACCAACTCAAAGTTTTAGTCAAAAGTGTTGACTAGTCAAAATGATGATGTGAGTATATGACATGGTAGTGATGAAATCGGCATGCTGATGTGGCAAGAGTAGGTGATATGGAAAATACATGGATTAATCTGATCTCGATACATGGCATCCGATGTGGCAGGCTGACATGACAATTATTGACGAATCAAGTGGTGCCACATGGACTGAAATGAAATGGTGCCACATGGTGCTTTGATGGCACACCAAAATTACTTGGAGAAATGATTCCAGTGTGAGAATTTTTGGAGGAGAAGAATTACAAGATGTCATTATACACCAAAATTGTAAAAGTGAGAGCTTGTGAGGAATTTTGTGTAGGTTTTTGAAGCCTGAATATTGTAAGAAGGCATCTTTAGGTGCTTGGCGATATTAACGAAAGTCGTCCAACATTGAGAAGCAGACTCGAGGACATAGTCCTTTGAAGAATGAACTCCATTATCAACCCGCATCTAATATTTCTATCTTTTGTCTCATTCTTCTTCTATTTCCTATCTTACATTCTCTCTAATTTCATTTTAGTTTATTTTTCAATTGAGTAATTGATTTCTAATTACAATATTTTAGTAATTAGAAATTAGTAATTTCATTCATTTATGTAAAAGTGAACCTAATCTGTAATTTCAATGGTTAAACAACATGGTCACACAATTCTATCTAGATCGGGAATATTTGTAATTAAGGTTAAATACATTTGGACTGTACACCTCTAATTATAGATCAAACTAAGAGGGGGGTGAATTTTTTTTGTACACTAAAACCTTCAAACCCTCATTAATATTCTAACGGTCCTTATTAATATTTAAACCTTTATTATTATGAAACAAATGAAACAACATATTAACAATCATACACAATAGAACACAAAATTTTATGTGGAAACCCATAATTAGGAAAAATAATGATAGGGATCAACTCTGTATATGAAATTTGATTACAGTAGCCTCACTACCAGAAGGGCTCATTTCCCAAAGAATTGACTATCAAAAAGAAATGAAAGAAGGGCTCACTACAAAGGGCTTACTACCAAGGGCTCACTGCAAAGGACTCACTATTCAAAAGAAAGGAGAATAGAGGAATTATATTACATGGAGTCCCACAACCTCAATGAAATAGGAGAATCCACCAAAATAATTCTACACCATCCACAACCTTCAGCTCATTATCTCCAACAACTTCTAACAAACTGAAAATGTAGAAAGATCCTACTCACTTCTTTCGGTATCCTTAAGAATTCAAGCTTGCACTCATATCTCAACAAACATACATTTTTTACAACACAAAACTCATCATGTACTTGACCTTGTATATATATCAGTCAAAACCTCAAAAAGCTTCTCCAAGCTGGCCTCAATGAAACGTATACAAACCTCCAAATAATTGTCAAGCAACTACATTCAACCTCTCAAGTATGAAAAAAACTTACAAACCTCTTACAAAAATTATAAAATATTCTAGAATATTCCAACATCAATAAAATATCCAACAACACTTCCACAATGACATAAATTTGAAGAACATTATCATTTTGTGCAACCAATCAAATTGGCACTAGATACAAGTGATGATTCAAAGCTTGTAGAAAATTTGAACATGAACCCATCCAAGGAAAGGTAGATATAGGAAACATTAATACATCCCAAAATCTATTAGACAAGAAACATCATTCCAAAGAAAAGAAAAGAAAAGAAATTTCTCCTAGATAACCTACTTCACAGAAAAAAGTCTATCAAACACATCTTCCACTACCACACAATTTGGACAGAGCTTGAAGCACTAGATATAACGCCTTTGAAAATATTTGAGCATCATATCCAAACCACACAATCACTCTTAAAGAAATAAGTAATGTGGAGCAGAACACTTAACACACTTTTGTCACCTTGTACAATCATTAAGAAAAAATTTGTATAAGCATTTGGAAACTAGGTCAACATGCTGCATCAACAACACTTACTTAGCACCCAAAATAATTCTCATCATATCCACACTAGAGATTGAAACTTAATTACACAAACATTAAACACTCAATACCAAAACCATACTATAGGTTAACATCTCATTGGCACCACAGTACAACAACACATACTTTATACACTAGAAGTTGACGTTAATGACAACATAGTTCAACAGAGATATGAGGAAATAAATTTTTATTTATTTTCAAAAGCTAATTTTGAAGCATCATGTATTTGAATATGTATGTATTAATGAGGTTTAGGTGAAATTAATGCAAGAAGAGATATATTTTATTCATACGAATGATACTTGAGAGCTTATAGAGCTTCCACATGACAAAAGAAATATTTTTACTAAATGGGTCTACAAGACTAAGAACAATAGTAATGGGATTGTTGAGAGACACAGTGCAAGATTAGTTGCTAAAGGCTACATATATAGAGGTATTGGATTAATTTTCAAGGGACATTTTCCCATAGCAAGAAAAAAGACTATTAGAATGTTGATTTTGTTAGCAAGCCAAAAGAAATTGAGCATTTATCACATGGATGTGAAAATTTCTTTTTTTAATGGGTATTTAGAAGATTGAATCTATGTAGAACAACCACAACATTTTGAGGTTCAAGGAATAGAATATCAAGTATACATGCTGAAAAAGGCCTTAATGGCCTCAAACAAGCACCATGAACTTGACATGCTAGGATCTATGGTTTTTTTTAATAGAATGGCTTGACTAGAAGTAAGAGTCAATATACAATAAAAAATTAATCATCTTATTTTTAGTATACATGTTGATGTTTTTCTTACATATGAGTATCAATTCTAGAATATGAAAGATGAATTCAAAACTTCTATGTTGAATGAACTTGTGATGAAATATTTAGGTCTCATGTAATATTTTCTAGGAATGGAGGTTTATCAAAGTAAGGATGAAGTTTTCATTTGTCAAAAAAAAAAAAGCAAAGGATATATTGAAGAAATTTGATATGGTTGGTTGTAAACCAACCTCAACTCAAATTTCTCATGGAGTTCTATTGTGTAGAGATGATGGTGTTGAAAGAGTTGATGAGACAACTTATAGAAGTATTATTAGAAGTTTGATGTTTCTAACCCTCACAAAACTTGATATTTCTTCTAAAGTTTCTCTTGTTTCAAGGTACATGAGAAAATATTTTAAAATTCGTATGAATGCAGCCAGAAGAATTTTGAAGTATGTGAAAGGAACTCTTAATTTTTGCACTCATTACTACAATTATAAAGAGTTTCAACTAGTTGGCTTTAGCAATTTTGATTGGGGTTATAGTATGGATGATCAAAATTCTACAACTATAATTGTTTATCCTTTGGATTTGGATTAAACTCAAAGAAGTGAAACATAGTTTCCCTTTCCTTAATAGAAGAAGAATATGTTGCAATTACTATGGGCACTACAACATCATGAGAGTAGAATGTTCTCGAAGAAATTGGAGAGAAAAAAAATGTACGTATGAGATTATTTTCTTATAATATGAGAACAATCAAATTGGCCAAAATTCCAATGCATCATACTAGAACTAAATAATTTTCTCTTAAGTATCATTTAATTAAAGATTTAATGCAAAAGAAGGTAGGCGAAGTCAGGTATATCAAGACTGAAGGACAACTTGCAAATATTTTAACCAATGTCATTTCAAAGATTCAATTTTAGATGCTCCAAAAACATTTTGTTAATCCTCTCCATATCAAAGGATAGTATGTTGGTAATTGATATGAATTAGACATTCTGCATGCAATTCATTGTTATGTGCATCATCCAATTTACTTGCCATTCATTGCCATAGTTTCTATTATTTTAGTATTTTTTAGTTTGTTGTTTAGAAAGCTTTCAATATTGTATTGAAATCAGTCTATTATTATGAGTTTGTTTAAGTTTTTCCATAATATTTTTCCTTAATATGTTTCTATTCTATGAAATGATGTATTCAACATTGTTATGAAGCTGGTCTATTTTTAAAAAAAATACAAGTTTTTTTTTTTGTGTAAAATCTTCATTATTGGTTATTGCAATTCATCAAAACTATAAGGGAATTTTTTTATCACTAGTGATATTATTTCTATTGTTAGTTTGTTTGAATTATCTAGTTTAAGATTAAATTCTAGGTAGTTTCTTCATTTTCATGGATTTTTCACATGGGTGATGTTGATCATTTCACAGAGGCCACTTCCATTGTTCGGAAAACTTTGTCATGAAATATTAGAAATGAATTCAAGTCTTGTAGAGAAAAACATGTGAGTTGTTCAGTGCACAACATGCAAAAAATGAAATTTTATCTACAAGGGAAGGCACAAGCATTGCTTTTTGACTGATTTGTCTCATTGTCGCCATTCCCTTCCTATCGACCATCAGACACACAAACTAGAATTAACTAAATTGTTTAAGGAAATATTAAGTGAGAAAGGATAATATTCACCAAGGTAAACTAAACCCATAGTTTGGAATTGTGTAAATATTTGATGGTCGGTTTCCAAATAAAACTCTAAACTCCACACATTATATGAAGTGATTGATATATATATACTACATTTAGTAACATTGTAGGTTGTACAAGATTTTTATTTATAATCAACCAAGGTTTCATTTTCACTTGTAACATAAGAGTATCATTTTTTTTAGATCTGTAGTGATTGATTAAGTTTGAAGCCCACACCCAATTCCCTTCACATCTCACTGATTTTTTTTTTTTTTTATAACTTATTTCATTATCGTTAAAGATCAGAAAGCTAGCTCTACTTTTCTTGTCCTCCTCTCCTATGCGATGCAAGAATGTAGGAAGATCTAAACACAAAGGTAAACAAAAGAGCACGATACTTTTCAGCTTGCGAAGATATTACAAAGCTCCAGAGTATGGGCTAAAAAAATAACAATGGAATCTGGTGAACAAATGACAACGTATTGAGTGGACAACTCAACATGGAAATGCATGACACAAAACATACTTAGAATTTTGTTTACACGAACTTTACTACTTAGTCTTCATTAATGTTCCACCAACCTTTTAAAAATTCCAAGGGGAGTTATTGTTTGTGTTTGTTCCCTGTTGAGTGTTCTTAATTGTGGCATTTATCAAAACTATAAGGGAATGTGTTTATCACTAGTGATATTATTTCTACTATTATTTTGTATGAATTATCTAGTTTAAGATTAAATTATGGGTAGTTTCTTCATGTTCATGGATTTCCCACATGGATGATGTTGATCATTTCATAGAGGCCACATCCATTTTAAATTATGCGTGTTTTCTTCATTTTCATGGATTTCCCACATGGGTGATGTTAATCATTTCATAGAGGCCACTTCCATTGTTTGGAAAACTTTTTTAATGAAAGATAAAAGTGAATTCAAGTCTTGTAGAGAAAAAAAGATAGTTGTTTAGTGTGCATGATCCAACAATGAAATTTTATCTGCAAGGAAAGGCACAAGTGTTGCTTTTCGGATGATCCCTCTCATTGTCATCATCCCCTTCTTACTAATCATCAGACACAGAAACCAAATTTCTCCTTACTTCACTAGACTAGAATTAAATACTATTGAAAGAAAAATCATGAATTAAATTTTATAACTCATTTGATTTTTGTTAAAGATAGGAAAGCTAGCTCTACTTTTCTTGTCCTCCTCTCTTGTGAGATGCGAGAATGTAGGAACATTTAAACAAAGAGGGAAACAAAAGAGAACAATACTTTTCAGCTTGCAAAGATATTACAAAGCTTCACAGTATGGACTAAAACAGACAGCGACGGAAACTGAAAAACATAAATGACCAAAAAGAGGTACACCAAACACATAACAGTGTATTGAGTGGACAACTCAACACGGAAACATGACATAACACATACTTAGAGTTTTGTTTACGCGGACTTTACCGCTCAGTCTTCATTAATGTTTACATATTCACAGGTGACTTAATTGGTGCGCCCTGCTGATTGTTCTTCCATGAACCGGAGTTTCGCTGGCTCTGATTGTTTGTGCCCGAGTTTTGGCCCGAATTAATTGTGCCCGAGTTTCCCGCGTTTGCACCTGAGTAGTTGTTTCCCAAGTTTCTCCCCGAGCTTCCCGAGTAGTCATTTCCCGAGTTTGTGCCCGAGTTAACATTGCCCGGGTTTCTTCCCGAGTTTGTTCCCTTGCCCATTGAGAGCACTAAGCCTAGTTTGCACAACCGCTCACAAAACAAAACCTTTGAAACAAATAACGGATGCCAAATACAAGGATTTTTGTTCCTTATATAGGCTTACAAAACGTGTATTGCGTCGTAAGCTCAACACCCGAAACATAAATGACACAAATGCAGACACGAAAGTCAGGCCCCGACGGAATACAGACACGAAAGTCAGGACCAGAGAATCGGAATACAGACACGAATGTCAGGACCACAGCATCGGAATAAAGACACGAAAGAAATATGGCATGACGTCAGTGGTTTATCTAGAAGGAATCAGGATTATGACGTCAGTGGTTTATCTAGAAGGAAGCAGAAAGGGGATGTTAGATATGTGCGGAAGAATAAGACATGAAATACATAGAATGTGACATATTTAATATAACATCGAAGGTGGATTAAGAATAAGGATCATAACAATCAAGGTTTAAATAAAAGGTTAAAATCAAACAAAATAAAAAATATAAAAAATATTGTATTGAAATATTTGATTATCAATGAAGTAAATTTGAAAAAAATATGGTACATTAATTATCTTGAAAATTTATGAGTTTTTTATTTGAGTCTTTTTCTTGGTAAGTTGTCTATCCTTTTTCATTTTTCATAATGAGCATATGTGAATGAAAAAATTATTCTTTATCATTCACACTCATAATAATAGAATTTTCATGTCAAGAGATGGGATTTTTGATTTTTCTAGTTCTTAAGTTTCAAGTGCAAGTCAAAATTAAAGCACAATTCTAACAAGGAAGCTAAGAAGCTTAGGTGACATTTATCAATGATGTACAAGTCATGCACATGAAGAAAATACAAGATTGTTAGACACACAGGACAACTAAAAGGATGGGGGGTAAATTAGTCATACATTAAAACCTTCAAACCTTCATTAATATTAAAATCCTTATTAATATATAAACCCTTATTAGTATAAAACAAATGAAACAACAACACATCAACTACCATAAATAATAGAACACTAGATTTTATATGGAAAACCCTAATTAGGGAAAAACCACATTGAGTATCAAATCTATTTTGATTACAATAGTCTCACTATCAGAATGACTCACTACCTAGAGGACTCACTATCTTGAATAAAAGAAAGAAGGACTCACTGCCACGGGCTCATTGAAAAGGACTCACTATCTGAAAGAAAAGAGAATATAAGAAGATTTTTACATGGAGATCTACTACATCAGAGCTTATGCAAGAAAATCCCATGTGTATGGCAATCCTCAATACCCAAAAAAATAAAAATGTGTGATTTTCCTTACAATTGATTTAATTTCAGATTTTTCGTTTTGGTGTGCAGGAAAGAATTGGAGAATTTAATTTCATACACTTCAAATAGAATTCAAGTGGAGTCATAGGAGTAATTTGAATTAATTATTTAATTAATTCTTATGCTCACATTAAAATCTTAAAAAATAGAATTGCTAGGCAACATTTGTATTTTAATCTATTGTCCTTTTTGGTGAAAATTGAAAAAAAATATTTAAAAAAACCAGAAAGATAAAAGAGGCATTGGAGAAAGGAAGAGATAGAGAAGGGAAAAATGAGGAACTTGAGAGTTGGTTGGAAAGGGAATAGCTAGGAAATTGGATGCCGGGAAAGAAACAAAATATGAGGTTGTTGTCGTTGAAGGTTGAAGAGAGAAGTTGGAGAAAAGTGTCCAAATTTTTTAAATGATGGTAATCAATCTAGATTGCTAGTGGAGGTGTGGAAGTTCTCTAGGAAGGGAAATTTTGGTTAAAAAATTAGAATTTTATTGCAGATTTGTATGTCAAATTTGTTGCTAGGAATGAGATGTTGAAATTAGGAGAGGGAATTTACAACATGAATTCTATGGTATTTTAGACAGCCGGTTGTATAAAGATTAAAAAAAAATCCAATTAAATAAAATGTTGGGAGAATTTGATTCTTGTTTTATGTTGAGTTAGATGGTGTATGAATTAATTTGAAGGATAAATCGCCTGCCTATAGCTTTTGATTTCTTCATTATTAAAAGTGTAAAGTGAATTGAACTCATTCCACCTACAAATAATTGTTTTCCTAATAAGGCTCACATTAATATATCGGCATTATTTGGTATCAAAGAGGGTAGCTCACTAGGAGAAGTGTTGAAATTGTGATTTTTGCAACTACATAGAAGTGAAGAGTTTGGTTGTACTTTAGTGGAGAGAAAAATCGGTAGAAGGTGCATGAACTTTCTCCACTAAGAGATAGTGGGTAGAGGAAGTCTTGAGAGGATTATCTTCTAGAATCTTGGCTAGGTAGAGGATAGGGTGAGTGTGAATTTGGTTGTAGGGAGTGCCTTTAATTGTAGAGAACATTGGCTCTCAAAATTGTGTGTGTGCAGGTTGCAAAATTTGCAAATTGAGAGTGTGCACAATATGTATTCAAGGAAGAAGATATGATGGATCATGATTAGAATATTGGGACTTGACATAGAGAATAGAAAGCTTTGTGAAGAATTGAAAAAAATCAGGGAAAGAATGGATGCCTTAGAAGCTAGGAAAAATTAGCAAGTTGAAGTAGATCACAAAAAATATGAGGAAAAATTATGTGAAGGCGGATTGATAAAGAACAAAAAGGATGATGTTGAATGGCATATAGAGATGATAGATTTATATACTAAAGAAATAGGTAAAGATTGGAGTGAAGGTGAAGAAGAGTCAAGTGAAACAAGAGGAGCATAAATGAAGGTATTTGAAGGTCCCTTATTTGATGAAGAACTTGTTGAAGAAAATCTCTTATTTGAAAGAAGAGATGAGAAAAATAGATATTTTATTTGAATGAGAGATTCTTGTGCAAGAGGTTAAGGAAGAAGAAAAGAGACAGATTGCAATAGTAGTTTGAGTCCTTTCAAGGACGTGAAGATAATGATGAAAATAGGTGGTGAAGATGAGATAGTTGCAGCTAAGCATGCAAGAAGAATTGCAATAGAAGGTAAAGAAGATGAGATAAAAATTTATTTTTTAAAATCATTTAACTATGAAGCATACGGTGATTTGCATCAATTTAATTTGAAGAGAATAAAGGAAGAAAACTTGAAAGAGCTGAAATTTATTGTGCAACAATATATTGATGAATTATTGAAATGCAAAAAAGAGAGTTTGGAGTGGTAAGTGCCAACGAGGAATTGATAAAAATATTTAATTTCCATAATCTTAATATGGATGTGGTGATTAAAAAATTGGAAGAAGATTTTTTTTGGAGGTGGATGGATTATGGTGACTTAACTCCCACAAAAGAAGAAGATGAAGGAGAAATTTGGTGGAGGTGGATGACATGTGGTGGGTTGAATCCCGCAAGTGGAAGATATAATTGGAAAAAGAAGTCAGATCATGGTGGAAGAAGTTTCACAAAGGGATATGTTAGTGAAAGATAGATTGGTTAGAGAAGTATGGAGAATGTTCCAGCTAAATGTTGGAAAATGTGTATAAAGAATTAAAGTGAGGTACCTAACATAGCATTGGAGTGTTGCAAGTTTTTGCAACTTGGAAGAGTAGTTCTACTACTTAGCTGCAATTTGTGAACTAGGATCAAAAAATTCTTACCCAACATGTCTGATGTAGGAGCATCATTGGTGTATGGCAATCCTCATCACCCCCAAAAATATGTGATTTTCTTTGTAGTTGATTTAATTTCAATTTGTTGGTTTTGGTGTGTAGTCAAGAATTGGAGAATTTAATTTCATACTCTTCCAATACAATTAAAGGGGATTCATAAAAGTAATTTTAATTCATTATCTAATTAATTATTATGCTCAAATTGAAATTTTAAACAAATAGAATTGCTAGGCAACATTTTTATTTTAATCTATTGTCTTTCTTGGTGAAAAGTGTAATTTTTTATTAATAAAAAGAAAAGACAAAAGACATGATGGAGAAAGGAAGAGATAGGGGAGGTAAAAATGAGGAAATGGAGAGTTGGCTATAAAGGGATGAGCCAAGAAATTGGATGATAGGAAAGAAAAAAATAAGAAGAAAAAAAGAAAATATGAGGTTTTTGTTGGTGGAGGTTGAGAATAGAAGCGAGATAAAAGTGTGTAGAAATTTTAATTGATGGTAATCAATCCAAAGTGCTAGGGGATGTGTGGAAGTTATGCATGAAGGAGAATTTATTTTAAAATTTTATAATTTTATTGTAGATTTGTATGTTAAATTTGTTACCAAGAAAGAGACATTGAAATTGGGAGATGGAATTTACATAATGAATTCTCTAAGTGGTATTTTAGAGCTGATTATATAAAGATTCAAAAAAGATTTAATTAAATAAAATGTTGAGATAATTTGATTCTTGTTTTTTGTTGAATTGGAGATGTATGAATTAATTTGAAGGATAAATTTCCTACATGTAGCTTTTGATTTCTTCATTATTGAAACTATAAAATGAATTGAACTCATTCTAACTGCAAACAATTTTTTGCCTAATAAGGCTCACATTATTTTATCTACACTAAGAGAAAAAGGAAAATCAACCATAATAATTCTACATCATTTATTGAAGATGTACAAGTCATGCACACGAAGAAAATATAAGATTGTTAGACACACAGGACAACTGAGATGATGGGGGGTGAATTAGTCATAAATTAAAACCTTCAAGCCCTCATTAATATTTAAACCTCTTGAAACATAGAGAATTAGGGGTGAATCAATAATGAAGGAAATCAAAATGATGCTCCTAATTCCTATTATATTTTATTCAAATTATGTTAAATGATGTTGCAGATCTAAAACCAATCAATTTATACTATCAAATGAAAAATCTGGAGATGATAAAATGATGTGTACTTTTCACCAAGATTAACTTTTAGGGCTTAGAGAGGACTCATTCACCCTATCACAAATGGGTCCCTGCTAGGGCTCTAAGAAATCAATTTTTGGGTTCTGTTATTTAGTGTTTGCACTCCTTACCTACCAATTTTTAGGTCACAAAATTCAAAAATGAATTCTATAGAGCATTTCTCATGATCTTGTAAGAAACGTGACAAGTTTTCCAACTTTACAACTTTAACAATTTTGTTCTTCAAATTATCTTCAACCTGTAAATCTTCAATCACACATCAAAGGAGAAGAAAATGTTGGATGTTAGGGGATATGGATTTGCATTGATCAAATCCATGTTTTATAATTAAATCTTGTAATGAAATAATGAAATAACATGAATGAATGATGAAGGAACAAAAATATGCAACACCTCACCAAACCTTTAATGGAAACCTTGAAATCTAAATTTTCAAATTAACATGTAGTGGCCTTCATGGATGAGATTCTTGATCTTGGTCTTGATAGAAGATAGGTCCTTAAATACTTGATTGGATCTTGAATGCTACATCATCATGTTAGCTCCTTCAATAGGCATTCCTTTGATATGATATTGAATCTTGATTGTTGCAATAAACTTCAATAATCTTCCCTTGAATGCCTTTGTGATTCTCTTTAAATTCTCTTGTAATGCTCTTGTAAACTCTAGGATCTTAGAATGATATTTCTAGGAGAAACTAAGTGAAAAGGCCTCTTATTTATACATAACTTAAGATTAACTCTCAAAATAAAAAATTCACAATTTGAAAATAGATCTAGGGTCTTAATTTTATAAAATCCTACCCAAGCACACCCCAAAAGGGGTGTCCTACATTAAGGATGACCCATTGGCCATATTGGATGAATGGATCCTAGTACACTCAACTAGGACCTATTTCAAAGGAAATGAAATATCATGCATAAAGGAGGTCCTAGGTCATAGTGAGGACCCATTCACCCATGGGTGAATGGATCCCAGGTCACTATCTTAGAACTCAAACCTTGTAAAATTAAGTGTTGTGAAATATTATTAATGAACGTTGACCTTTATCCCTTGAAAATTGTATCTAATTAGGCTTGGATTTGAAATTAAATCCAACCAATTAAGGCACTATAAGGTCCATTTTAATCAAGAGGGACCAAAACTTAATGTGAATGTGTGAAACACATTACAACACCAAATTAAGGAATCACTTAGGCTCATTTATTAATTATTCCAAAAGAGTGAGAAAAAGGGATACTATTTCTCTCACCACATTTTACCCCCACTTTAGTGCTCCAAGAGGATGACCATGCGTCAAAAGTAGAGATTCAAGACTCTTATTTATGAAACAATAAAAAATATGGACAACTATACAACATAAAAGATAGTGCTTCAAAATTTATCTTAACTATTTTTCCTAGGTCAGATCAAGCCTTAACCATCACTAAAGCACACTCACTTTAGGGCTGCAAACATTTAGGTCGTTCGTGGGGTGAGTATCCAAATAAAGTTACTTGGTGAGAAATAAATTCCCACTATACAATGAGAAAGTCATGCTCTCGATTGGGCTTCCCATCATACTAACCATACCAAAGCTATCCCTTGGATAACTTCAATAAGGCACAACAAACATGCTTATCATAAAAATTATTTTGAAAAATGGTTAAAAAGGTTTTTGGTTTTCTTTATGGGATTTTCTTAGTTCATGTAAGGTCTTTCTCTTAGGGAACATCATGCCTAATGTCTCCAAGATAGGAAAATTCAAGAGTAGAAGTCCACATCTTAGGGAATGTAGTGTGTCACATCACCATGAAGAGGGAAGTCATCTAGTCAAGAAATATCACACTCTTAGAGAACATCAAACCCAAAGACTTCACCAAGAAACAAAAAAAAAATGAATGAATAAAGAAAATCACACCATGAATTTTTTTATCCAAAGATATGGTTAGTGTATACCCCCCAATTTAAAGCAGCTGCTACAACATCGCTAGGAGAAAGTGCTTTAAAGTAGGAAATAAGGACATGAGAGCCTTACTCAAAAAACCCTATGCCAAGTCATATGTTTATGAAAAGTGATGTAGGAGCATCCGGTGGTGTAGGGGCAATCTTGCATCACCCAAATTTTTTTTTCTTTATTTTCTTTAGATTTTTTAGTCTCATGATGACACTTAAGGGGTGTAATGGTGCAGGAGCACCTGCGAGAGTTTTGATGTGTTTATGGATTTTGGTTGTCTAGTTTTAGGTGTGAACCTTTATCATGGTATAATAAGGTCAAATTGACCTATGGTTACTGTAATTCATGTGATTTTAAATGTATAGGGTGTTTCTTTTCATAGATATGCAAAAATGTTGTAATTATGGCAATATTACATTATGCAATTTGGACAATTTTTGGGATAGATAGAAGTTGAAAAGTCAATCTCTTGGAATTCAGTGGGAAACCAATGGAATCTCATGTAAACATGTTTAAAAGGTCTCTAAAATATTCGAGGCTAGTTGTCCAATAAGATTTTGGAAGATTCAATAAAGATAGTGCTTTGTTTTGTGTTATTTCTCTGATTTTCTTGCATTTTCTAAATTTGTACGACCACGTACAACTTGAAATTAATGTAAAACCTATGTGATCATGGGGAGAAAGGTATAAGATTTTGTTTGACTCCATTTACAGTGGATTTCATCTATCTAGGTTGGATTTTCAACAAGTTTTCTGTAGTTTTCCATTTAAACAAGGGTTTCCCAGGGTTTGATAGTCAAAATGGGATTTTATGCCATTCCACTATAGGGTTGTGCTACAAGTTGGTGGAATGGTCCAGTTAGGGATGTATGATAGGGTTTTTAATTTTGCATGGTAGTGTGGTGTTGAAGGGAAGACTTTCAAACATTCCTAACTTGACAAATTGGAGTTGTCAAGTAAGTTTTCAATGCAAATTTGTAGGAACAACAAGAATAAGTGAAACCCAATGCAAAAAAATGGTGAAATTGGTGGTTTGGTGACTGGTTTGAGAAATTGAGAGAGTTATTTTAGTCAGGAGGAAGAGATACCAAAGTCCTCCTTTGGAAAAGAGGCCTAATTTGGCCTAGAAACAGTGCAACAGGTCAGATTTGAATATGTTGCTCCAAAACAACCCTTATCAGGGTTTGGACATGATATCTTACACCTTAAAGGGTACCTGAAATAGTTGAGGTTTAAGGATATAAAATAATTGGATGAGAGATATAGTTGAATAAGTGTGTCTAGAGGGCTACAAGGAGTTTGATGAAATAGTCAATAAGTCACTTAAACTTGAGGTGGAAACTCTCAAAACAAATTTAATTCTGATTGAAATTGTCCAATACCATCTTTCCTTGCATCAAGTGGTATCAGACAAAAGGTCGAGATCCTTTGCTAGAAATTGTGATTGTGGAAGTTGGAAGGTTGTGAAGGTTCTAAGGCAAAGTATTTGGAGATGCCTCCAAAAGGTGGTTCAATTGTAGCAAGGGACTTGAGGGCCCTGAGAGAGGCTCAAGAAGACATGGTAGCTAGGATGAAAGCAATGGAAACTACAGAAAGGAGAGGTAAGGGTGTTACAATAGACAGTGACCCTAAAGAAGAAGAAGAGGGGGAAGATGATAACCCCACACAAGGACCACAAGAGGAGAGGAAGTTTCTAAAGGTGCTCAAGGCTACAAAAGGAGAGGCTCATGATGTGAAGATGGAATTACCTATGTACAATGGGAAAATGGATGGGGAAGAAGTGATTGAGTGGTTGGATGCCTTTAAAAACTACTTTGAATATAAAGAAGTAGAAGAGGATAAGAAAGTCAAGTTTGCAAAAACTAAGTTGAAGGGACCAACTTTGACTTGGTGGAATTACATCCAAGAAGAGAGAACCAAGAAGGGAAAACCCAACTAATGAGGCTTTGTATTGACCTCATAATCATTAAGTTTTTAACCTTTTAAATACTTTTTTTGGCTTTAAAAACTCATAATTCTCTCTTTTATGTATGCTTTATGATCTTATGAAAGTATAAAGACTTACAATGTGGATGGTTAATATAAGTGCTTATTTTTTGTTATATGCATGATTAAAATGTGGTGATTAAACTATGAATGCTTTATCATACGTGTACATGTATCTTGAGTTAATATTTAATATTCAGCCATTGGATAACTAATTTTGTTTCAACTAAGGAATGACAGAATTGTTTGTAACTCATATTCAAAATGAGTTATGATACCGATTTTGTAACTCATCGTGCTGGATGAAGATATCACCAACTCCAACTCAAGCTCCAACACTGCACACTAGTTCATAAATTTAGAAATCAATGCAACTAAAAACAGTTACAAGGATCAACGCCAACTCATTCTTGTGCACCAGGATATCTTTTAGATTTGGAGTAGATTAAATTTCCTGCTTTTCTGTTGTTTTCAAAATAATGTTGGAAATTTATATCTAGAGCCAACGTAGTTGGATGTTGGATCACATCAAGTTTTTGATCTTTCTCATGCAATTTCCTTTCTGTTCTTTAGATTATAATATTTTATGTAATTCGACCCTATTTGGGCACATTAGTTGGAAATAAGAAGGAAGTTGATCTCAACACTATGTTTAAGGATTCTTTCAGCTTTCTTTCTAAATGAGGTGACCTGTTTAGTTCAGATTTGACTATTTGATTATTACTGCTATGTTTCATTTTTACTGTTAGTTTAAGCTGAAATCGTTTCCTTTTCATAAGTTGAAAGATAATTTAGATCAAAGTTTTATTGCATCATTGCTTTCACTTTGTTATGTTTTATCAAGTTTTGTAGTTTATTTTTAGTTGAGAGGTCATTTGTACAACTGAGATAATCTAAGATACCATGTTAATGAATTAGGTGGAAATGAAAACAATTACTTGTCAATTTAGTGAGGAATGGAATACTTTATTTTCAAGTAGTTACTCAAGTTTTAATTAGATTTCAAAGTTCTGCAAATTATATTAAATTAATTCTCCATTCCCTCATAAACTACTTGTCTTGGAATGAAATTTCTCTATCCAAAATCCATTTCTAAGGGACTCATTTAAGATAAATCAGGAATAAAATGTTAGTTCAGAAAAACTCTTACAAAGAATTAAAAAATAGAAAAATAGCTTTGAATCACTCCTAACTGAGCCAAAATTACCAAACCCCCCCCCCCCAAGACTTATCCAACTCTTATTGCAGATAGCTTTAGACACCCCTGGGTTGACATTTAAGAAATTAAATGAGAAGGAATTGTGACAAAAATGACTTCCTACCATCATTTTTTGTGTCGTTCCTAGGGAATCAAATTGGCTTTAAAAAGTAAAATCTAATCCTTAGGTGTCGATAAGATCAGTCTAGAAGACTTATAAGAGGAAATCCAGAGAATCATCACAGAGAGTTCTAAGCTAGTGCTACAAGTTCACTCTCAGATAGGTCAGTATCTACCCAATTAGAAAGCATGGGAGACAAAGATTAGGAGGATGAGGTTCCCAACATAACTTTTTCCTTTCCCATTTCCATAAATGTCTGGGCTAATGAACCACCAATGAAAAATATCTCACCTACTAATTTACCCACATTTAGGGGAGAAAATTTGAAAGATCCAGATCAATTTTTATTGAGTTTAAAGTATTATGCCAAACTTATGATTATACATCTGATAATCAAAAGTTGAAATTGTTTCCATCAACTCTTAAAGAATCAACTTTATGTTGGTTTATGGGGTTAACTGCAAATTCAATAAACACATGGGATGAAATGGAAACAATATTTATGAATAAATATCAAGATTATTGCAGAGTCAGGGATAGGAAGGAAGAAATCTTTAAAATGAAGCAATTGAAAGATGAAAGTCTAGAAGATTATGTAGACAAGTATCAATTTGTTTTAAAAAGATGTGGAAATGGATTGGATTAAGAAATTAGTAAGTCCATCTTTTTAAAAGGAATTGATGATGATTCCAAAGATGCCTTGAATTTAATAGGAAAAGGTGATATTAATAAACAATCATTTGAAGAAATTGTTGAAATCTATAGAAATTATTCCAGGACAAGACCAGGCTATAGGGAAAAGAACAAAGGTTCTTCATCATGTCTCTAAATTCATGGAAGAAATTGCAAATTTAAAAATAGACATTCTCCCTCATCTTAGTTCATAGCCTGATTGAACAACAATGGAACCTTTAGCCATTTACTGTCCTAAATGTAGGGATAAACATCCACTAAGGGAATATCCTCTCAATCAGATTGATTTATGTCACATATGTGAAAAAAGACATTCTACTCGTAAGTGTAGCCTCCTCCTTGAGATTGGGAATCAATTGAAGAAACCAATAGAGGAAGAATCGAATTTTGTAGGACAAAGACAATTTAACCCTGCCTTTGGTCAACCTAAAAACAATTCTAATTGGGGGTCAAATTAGTGGAATAATCAGTGGAATTCTACTAGTCAACGAAATCCTCAACAAATGCAGAATCCACTTCCACCCATGACAAATCCTTGGGTACCATCATGGGGACATAATGAATATCCAAAGTGGAGCCAGCCTCAATGGCAACCAAACCAAGCTTAGTGGAAACTAAATCAGACCCAATGGTAGCCTAACCAGGGAAATAATCAATGGAAAAATTAGGGGCCAAAGAGACCCTGGAATCAAAATAAGTTAATTGGGAAAAATCAACAATCAAGCTATAAACCAGTTAATCAACCTTTGATACTTTCTCAGCCAATTCCAAATCCTAAGAATGTTAAGACTCGTCAACCTATCTATAATGCTGATCCTAATGTAGTCAATTTGAATAACACTGAAATTAAAGAGATTCATTTGAGAAATAGAGTTATACCAACAAAACCTGATGAAACTAAGGAAGATAAAAAAAAGACTTAGAGAAGGAAATAGAAAAAGAAATCAGTGAAGATCATGTTAAACAAGAACCATTTCCTTCACATCTTAATCAAGAACTATTGATTGAACAAGTTGATAGAAAGGATGATATGATTGATCCACCAGTTATTAATGAGCTCAGGAAGATAAAAATTGAAATTCCCCGTTTAAAGGTTGTTTGTGATATTCCAAAGATCAACCATGTGGTTAAATCTCTATGTATTAAGACACTTGGGAGGAAAAATAAATTTCCCCCGACAATTCAAGTAGGAGGAAAGTTGTTAGATGTCCTCTTAGGAAAGCTAAACCTAAAAAAATATGGTGACCCAGGAAGTCCTATGATTACCCTTAGCATTAATGTTATTGAAATTCAGAATGTTTTTATTGATCTAGGAGTAGCCATTAATGTTATTACAATGGAAACAACTGAAAAGATTGGGATTATGAATGTTAAACCCACATCTACAATTTTACAATTAGTTGACCAGTCAATTGCAAAACCTGATGGAATTCTAGAAGATGTCATTATTGTAGGATTTGAGAAATGCAAATCCACAGACCCCGATTAATACCTGCATGCAAAAGACTTGTCACAGAGAAAGAGACAGATCAAGAAAAGGGTTTGGCTCTCACAATATGCAAGATGTATTCCAGAAAAATGAAATAGAGCATGAATGAAATACAAGAGATCGATCCTTATAAAAGGAGATCAAAACCTAAAAGGAAAACCTAACCCTAAAGGTGAGTGCATTTAATAATTAATATTAATTATTAAATGACTAATATGTGTGCAAGGCGAAATCTTAAGAGGAGAGTAAAGTTAATTAATTACTTTACTCTAACACCCCCCCTTAAGATAAGCAAGAGTGCAGCTACAGACTAGTGCAAGAAAGCAAAAGAACTACAGTGCAAGAAAGTAAAATTGGGTCCCGGCAACTAGGCCTGATCAGGTACCCAAGTACAAGGAAATCTCTATGAAACGGAGAAAAGGAGAAAACCCAGTGGGAAAAAACTCCTCTCCAAAAAGAGATGCAAAAAGAAAGTACAAATGAAATGTCTCAAGAGACTCTCTCAAGAACATATGCAGATATACAATCAGATACCCCCCCATGAGAGAGAGTGGAGACTCCAAAGCCCCCCCAGAATGAGAGAACCCCTGTGCCAATGATCAAACCAATGTGTCGCCCCGGAGGAAGAAACAGATCCAACGGTCGAAGAAGAGGAAATCCCTGGAAGTGAGGTGAAAATGGAAGTCCTGGATGATGCTCATTGAAGAACTGAACTGGAGAATGAGTGTTTGAGTAATAGAATGGTGAATCAAACAACTCAAGATGATCCTGAAATGTAATCTCCAATGAAGAAGGGATAACAGGTGTGCTGAATCTATCATCTGTGAGGAAAGGAATATCCTCAGATATGGCCTCAACAATTGCACTTGATGGCTCGATGAGTGGAGCAACAATGTCAGTCACAACTGAAGAGGTATCCTGCTGAACAAATGTGATCTCAACAGGAGGAAGAGGTGTAGAAGTCTCAACACTAGTCTCATGAACAGATGGAAGAACACATAAGTTCAAGTGACCGAACTTCTCCTCAGATACTGCATGCTCTCTTGTAGAAAGAGAGGGAGATGGTGGACCAAAGTGTGTGAATGCATACAATCGGGAAGAATGATCAACTGTCCCTGTTGCAACAATGTTGCCAGTCTGAATGTCTCTGATGTGCACTGAATCAGGTGTGAACTCAACTGTCTTCCCTGTCCCACTGTGAGCAATCTGATAGATGGAGAGAAGGTTAGTGGACAAAGATGGAACACATAGTACATCATTGAATGTACCGTCATCAATATCGATAGAACCTTTCCCACATACACTCATATAAGTGTTATTACCCATCAATATGTGTGGTGAGGACGCAGCCTCGAAAGATGAGAACATGTCCTGAGAAGATGCCATATGGTGTGAAGCACCTGAATCCAGTAGCCATCTAGATGAATGTGAACTGGTGGTTGCACATAATGCATGACCCTTATGTGGGGCCTGTCCATCTATCTGGAATGATGGTGAAGAAGAAGACCCGCCTGAAGTAGATGAAGAAGAGTGATGAATATGGTTCTTCTCAAGAAGAGCTGTCAAATCTGAAACCTGTTTTGCATATCCATCTATCTTCTTCTCATAACACTTGGACTCATCATGTCCTAGCTTAGTGCAATAAGCACACTTAGGTCTATCTTTCTTCGATGATTCCCCCTTAGGAGAAGGTGAATCAGAAGTCTTCTGTGAACTAGAATCCTTCCAATGCTCTGTGGTCTGTGGTTTTTGTTTCTGCTTCTGCTTCTGCTTCCCCTGATATGACTGTGCTACCAATGCTTGGTGCGGTGATCCTGTGAGAGCATCCAACTGTGATATCTTAGCCTGCTCTCGTGTCAAACGATCACAAAACACCTCAAAAGAAGGCATGGTAAAACGTGCACCCAAGGCATCCATAGTGGAATGGAAGGTAGATGAGAATATCTGAAAGTTCCCACGAAGTTTTGACAAAATCAGGTAAATACACTCTGTATCAGTCTTAACCTTACCACAACCCTGTAGAAGAGATCTTTGTTGTTTGAATTTCATCAGAAAGTCCTCAATGGAGGGAAAAGAATCAGGTACAAGTGAAGTCAACTCTGCCTCAATCTGCAATGCTCTAAACTCGTTGATAGTGCCAAAAAGTCCCTCAAACTTGGTCCAATAGGCCCTAGGTGTGAGACACCCTTCAAGATGAAACAGGAGACTGTCTGAAATGTGTAAAGCAATCAATCCCATAGCCTGATCCATATTGTTCCTGTGCTGCATAACCTCAAAGGCGCGAGTCAATGGAGGCTGAACCGCATCCAAACAGGACCATAACCCTCGAGACTGAAGAAGTGTCATCATGCGACCCTTCCAAGTGTGATAATTATGCGGTGTGAGAAGCTCAATAGATCTGTCGGCCATGCTGTGAACTGTGCCTCAACTGCTCTGAATGTGTTTTTTTTATTTATTATTATTTAGTGGTCTTTCAGAACTAGACAGAAGATGCAGAAGGGGTTTGTTTGTTTTGTTTTGGTGTTTATAGATTCTGGTTTTCTGATGTAGATGACAGAAAGCAAGAAAAAAACACCCCCCCACAATGCAAAAATCCAATCCCCAGTACAAACTGAAAGCCAGAAAACAATAAAAAGTAGTAATTGGTATGAGACAAATCTCTGAGTACCTGAAGAATTTTCTGGTGAAATAAACTGCAGATCTAGAAAGAGCACAGAACCACCTTTCTGACGCCTATTCGTTTTCGAAAAACGGAGCTAAATTGAGCAAGTTATGCCCCTCGGAGTGCAAAAATATCATCTGACTTTGACTGCGAAAAACTGCATACAAACTGAATATTTTTGAAGAAATTTATACACCATCAGAACGGGCTCGGAACTAGCTTTCCGAATTTTTTTTTTTTTCGAAAAACCAAGTTTGTATGCAAAAGTTATGACCAAAATACCAAAACTGCTCCAAAAAGGTTTGAAGGTTAAGCCTGGTGGTCAGGCTAACCGCTAGCATTAACCGCTAGCGGTTAACTGACGGCGGCGCCCATAACTCTGTGATTTTTAAATTTTTTTTTCGGATTGCGTGCCGTACCAGGCCGTACGACCCAGAAATGAAAAAATTTTGCCTCCCGGAGTCACTGTGTCCAATTTCGACGATTTGACAGTCGATTTAGGGGTTTTTGGGCGCTCTGAATGCGATGGTGAGGTCCGTTTGGGTTGAAATTGCTCCAAAATTGCAGGTACGCTCTGGATCAGGAACCCTCAAAAAAACATCAAACCCTCGTAGATCTAACACCGTGAAGCCAAATTTGATGAATTTTATATCAAAATAGGGGTTTTTGGATGCTGCGAGCTCAACGGTGAGGTCCGTTTGAGCTCAAAGTGCACCAAAAAAATAAACCCCCTATTCCAAATAAAAACTAGAAAACAAACACAGATCTGATGCAACCAAACCTAGATATCTAATCCTTTCAAAAACTGAACAAGCTGCAGCAGATCTGGCTCTGATACCATGTAGGATTTGAGAAATGCAAATCCACAGACCCCGATTAATACCTGCATGCAAAAGACTTGTCACAGAGAAAGAGACAGATCAAGACAAGGGTTTGGCTCTCACAATATGCAAGATGTATTCCAGAAAAATGAAATAGAGCATGAATGAAATACAAGAGATCGATCCTTATAAAAGGAGATCAAAACCTAAAAGGAAAACCTAACCCTAAAGGTGAGTGCATTTAATAATTAATATTAATTATTAAATGACTAATATGTGTGCAAGGCGAAATCTTAAGAGGAGAGTAAAGTTAATTAATTACTTTACTCTAACAATTATGACTATTGACAGTTGGGATTATCTTGTTGATCTCCTTGTGTTAGAAACTAAAGAGAGGAATAGTGTTCATCGTATTAGTTTAGGAATTCATTTGGCTAGCAATTGTCACTACTCTCATTGATTATAGGTCAAGTAGTATGACTATTTCAAATGGAATAAAACAAAAAGAAGTAACGTTGTATCCACCAACCAAACCATCTTTAACATCTAAAAACCAAATCTGGATTGAAGATCCTGATTTTGAGGATGAAGAGATAAGAGGCCTTGCAATGATGACTTTGGAAAAACATGCTGAAGAATAGCAGAATTTTGTGAACATAAGAGAAGAGGATCTAGGAGAATGTAGTAAATTTGAAACTTCATCTTCTTGTCCTTTTTCTAACATAAAAAAAAATATGAGAATGAATTACTTCATCAAATTTTCCCACCTCCTTTCCTATTAAACACATTAATTGGAGATCCTTTGAATTTTCAAGAAAATGCGAAACAGATCCTGATTCAAGATGAAAAAACTTTACTTGTCAATAGTGCATTAACAACAAAACAAGAAGAAGGGCTAAAAGAAATTTTAGAGAAAAATACAGGAGCCTTCGCTTGGGATTATAAGGATATGAGAGGAATTCATCCAGACATTTGTACACACCACATTTATACTCAGGATATCAAACCTGTCAGAAAAACCCAGAGAAGAATTAACCCTGTTCTAAGATATTTTGTCAAATTAGAAATAGAGAAATTGCTCCAGGTAGGATTCATTTATCCTATTTCTGACAGCAAATGGGTTTCTCCATTGGTCATTGTACCCAATAAAAATTACAAATGGAGAGTGTGAAAATTATAGAGAACTGAATAAGGCTACAAAAAGAGACTATTTTCCATTACCTTTCATAGATCAAGCATTGCATAACTTATCTAGAAGTAGTTATTTTTCTTTCCTTAATGGATTTACTAGATACAACTAGATACAGGTGACTTTAGAGGATCAAGAAAAAACTACATTTACATGTCCATGGGGTACCTTTGCTTAAAGGGTTTTACCTTTTTGCTTGTGTAATGCTCCTGCTACTTTTCAACGTGTTGTTCTTGCTATTTTTTCAGATTTAACATGCATAGAGGTTTATATGGACAATTTCATGCTCCATGGGAAAACTTATGAGGAGTCCTTGGAAATTTCGGATAGAATCCTAAACAGATGTAAAGAACATAAAATATCATTGAATGATGAGAAGATGTTGTTAATGATGACAAAAGGAATTGTTCTAGGGCATCATGTGTCAAAAGATGGAATCAAAGTAGACCCAAAGAAAATTAAAATCATTTTGCAAATACTTGCACATAGGAATCAAACTAATGTAATGAGTTTTTTAGGACACTCTCATTATTATAGAAGATTTATTGAGGTATTAAGTAGAATTTCAGGTCCACTCTTTACTTTATTAAAGAAAGACTGAATTTGTATGGACTTCATCTTGTCAGGAGTCATTTGATCAAATTAAACAAGTGCTAACAACTTCACCTGTTATTGCTAGTCCTATTTGGGGTGAAGCATTTCATATTAATACTGATGCCTCTAATTTTGCAATTGGAGTAGTCCTTGGGAAAAAGGATGAATCTAGAGCAATGCATACTATATATTATATAAGAAAAAGCCTCAATCCAATAGAACTAAATTACACCACTACTAAGAAGGAATTCCTAGTAGTTGTGTTTTCTATAAATAAATTTCAACATTATATCATTGGATATAAGACTTTTGTGCATATTGACCATGCAGATATTTGTTATCTAATGAATAAAGTTGTTGTGGGAGGACATATAATTAGATGGTTATTGTTACTCCAAGAATTTGATATATCTATCATTGATAATGTTGTAGCTAATTTTCTATCAAGAATAGTTTTGCAAGGTAATGATGAACCTGTGGAAGATGTGTTTCCTAATGAGCACTTATTTGAAATATCAATCCAATCACCATGGTTCATTGATATTGCAAATTACTTAGTAATAAGGAAATATCCTTCTTATTTTTCATCAAAACAAAAAAGGAAATTGATTAGGGAAAGCTCTCGTTTTGAATGGATTAATGTTTTTTTGATTAAAATGTGCATAGATCATATAATGAGAAGATGTGTGTAGGAAACTGAGGTATATGATATATTGAAGGCATGTCATGATGAACTAGGGGCAAGAAATTACTCTACAATAAGAATAGTTCATAAAATTTTAGGAGTAGACTACTTCTAGCCTACTATGACTAAGGGTACATCTCAATAGATCAAACATTGTGATCAATATCAAAGAATGGGGAGACCTACAAGATCAACAGAGATGCCATTACAAACACAGGTATCACTAGAACCATTTGAAAAATGGGGTATTGATTTTGTTGGACCAATAGATCCTCCATCTAAGGGAAATCATTATCTACTAGTATGTACTATTTATGTTACAAAATGGGAAGAATTCAAGGCATTACCAACTGCTAAAGAGGAAAAAGTTGCAGAATTCATATACAAGAATATTCTACAAAGATATGGAGCACCTAAAGAACTTGTGTTAGATCAAGGGCCCTAGTTCATGTCTATAATGCTTCAAGTATTTCTTGAGAGATATCAAATTCAACATAGGAAATCATCATGTTACCACCCCTAAGCCAATGGGTAGGTTGAGGTAACCAATAGAGAATTAGAAAATATTCTCACAAAAATAGTTTTGTCTAAAAATAATGATTGGTCAAATAGGTTAACTAAAGCTGTATGGGCATACAATACATGGAAGACAACTACTGGATTTTCACCATATGAGATAGTTTATGGTAAGACTTCTATTTTTCCCATTTAGTTTGAATTAGAAACACTTAGAATAGTTGTCAATGTGGGGATAGATATTACTAAAGGAAAAAGAAATAGAATAATGCAATTGAACAAAATGGATGAGATGAGAACTGAAGCTTTGCACCAAATTGAAGTCATTCAGGGATAGAGGAAATAGTGGCATGATAAAAATATCTGTATTAAGCAATTTGTTGTAGGTGATTGGGCTTTATTATTTGATTCAAGGTTTCAAGAATTTAAAGGAAAAATACACACAAGATGGCTTGGTCCATATGAAATTGAACAAGTGTTTGACAATGGAGTTGTTTGGTTAACACCAATTGATGGAGAAAGAAAAACAATGTTGGTAAATGGACATAGACTAAAACTCTATCACACGCCAACATAAAAAGAATAATTTATTTCAAAGATTCAAGAAAGAGTTGAGAATTTTACTAAGGAAGATTTCTCTTCTTTGGGAGAAATGTTCAATCCTTAAATCCATTATCGATGGGTATGAATAAATAGAGTAAATTGAAAACTAGAAATGACCGTTTACTTTGCAAAAAAATGAACAAAAAAAAGAAAAGTGAAAAAGAGCGCCTAATCATGCTGGATCAGTTGAATTGAATTAAATCAAGCATAAAATGACTCCTGATCATGCCTAATTTGATAATCAAGTTTGGGATATTTCAAATGTTAAATAAGGAGCACATAAATAGGTTTTATACGGATGAAGCTTTCTAGCTTCATTTATTACAAATAAGTTTGTGTGATGTGTAGGTACAGGGTTAATTAGAGGAAATTTTAATTAAAAGAAAAGTATTGATTGACACGTGGAAACAAGTGGACTCCCACAAGGGTTGAGATCAGTGTGTTTTTCATTAATGATGTTGTGAAGGCTGAATTCAGGTTATTGATTGTGCAAATTAAAAGTGGACATGTATCACCATCATTTGAAATTTCCATCATTGATAGGTAAGCCTTTATATCTCCAGGCATTTTTCGAAGTTTGAAGTATAATCATTATAGCTTGTAAAGTTTACTTAAAATATTTAACTATGATTGTTTGAAAAGCCATATATAATTTGTTTAAAAGAATAAATGAATTTTCCATTTTCGAATTGGGCAATAAAGATGGGAGATAATTTCAAGGTGATATGATGGGCAATCTGACTATGATGTATGAGACATGTTTTTGTCAGTACATTGATGAGAAATTTTAGGCATGCAAATGCATGCAATTAATACTGTATTCATTCATATATCTTGTCACCTCTTTTCTAAAAAAACTTAACGCCGCCATTCTAATTTGCAGGAGTTACTTCAAACATTTCATGTTCCTAGTGAGCCCTTGCCTTTTTTTCTCATACATAAAGGAAAAAATAAGGGTATACAATGAGGAAGTTTTCAAGAAACTTGGGCATCAATTTCACTCTATGTAATGAAGTTCTTCACCTGCGAGGGTCAATTTGCAACAATTCTTGGGCCAACCCTCAAGTTATTGAATCATCTCAGACATGGAGCAACTAGAACTGATGTAAGAATTAATTTACCTGCTTTTCTATTTTCTCAGCTTACTAAAATGGCTATTAGATGCAAAGAAAAGGAAAATCGAGTAACACATCATGGTTTAATACATTTAATAGTTAAACACCATTTCATGTGGAAAACTAACGGGGAAGAGGAATGGAGAAACTTTCTTTTGAATTCAGATAAGGGAAAATGGAAACCTAATTTTTTTGAAGGTAGAACAATTAAGATTGGTAGAACTAGGGTTTTAACTAAAAACCTAGTTAAGCCTATTGTTAGGCCAAGGGAACAAAATACAAAGAGCTCTAATACTATAAAGAAAAGGAAAATGAAGAGTTCAGAGGAAAACCTTGCTCAAACAAGAATGGAAACCAAGAAACACAAACTAGAGAGCTCTATTTCTGCAAACAAGAGAAAAATTGAAGAGAAGAAAACCCCAGAGAATCCTAAAACTAGGAAAAAGAATTCTAAAAAGAAGAAAAGAACTGTGAAAGTCGAAAGACCTAAAAGAAAAACTAGGTCAGAGGCACAAAAAGAAGAACAAGACAAATGTGAGTCTAGGAAGCCTATTGCTACCATCCATTTGGATGACTCTGATGACCTTGATAAAGAAGAAGTTGAGAAAGGAGAGCTTGAAGAGGAGGTATTGTGAGAAGTAGAGCTTGGAGAAGAAAGGATAGAAAAAGAATGTACTACATTAGAAGAAAATTTGTTACCTCATCATTCCCTTGTTCAGGATATTAACTTTTCAGAGCCTAATTCTCCATTCCACAATATTAATATATCAAGTATGGAAATTGAGGTTGAGATACCTGATATAGAAACTTTTCAGCTCACTAAAATTACAAATGTTGAAATTGAACATGAAGAGGTAGTTGTGCATCATGAGGGAAAACAACCAATGGGAGAAGACGAAATAGATTCTGATAATGAAAATTTGAATGAGAGAAGAAGATAAAATTCAAACAGCTCTTAAAATATCTAGGTTGGAAAAGGAATTAGAAGAATTCACGATGCATAATATGTTGCTTGAAGAGAAATTGAAACAAAAACATGATGAAGTATTGAAGTTTCAGGGAGAAACAAGCTAGTTAAAAGAATAGTTTGAGAAATAAACTAGTCAATTATTTTCACAATTGAAAGAAGTAGAAGAAAAATTGACTCAGAAGGCCATGCAAAATGAGAGAAAGGATAAATAAATTCATGAATTAAAAGTAGAATTAGAAATAAAATCAAGCATAGAAAAGCCTAGATACCTTTCCTTAACTGCTATAAAATATGAGCAAGTTAACAAGGAACTCCAAAAATAGTTGGATAAGGCAATCAAAGAAAAAGAAGAAGTAGAGGAGAGGGTAATTCAGACTATGGATATTGAATTTTCTTTAGTTTATACAAGGAAACCTTCTGTTGTTTATGGTTTATTTCTTAGAGAACTATTTTTGAAATGGAAGTTAAATTAAATTCTGTTAAAAAGACCTGTTGATTTCTTGGTAGATTATGAGTTTATGGATTCTTATTCTAACAGTTGTCCAAATATCCAGACTTAAATGTGTAAAATCTTTCAACATGGATTTCTTATGGGAGACAGTTACTACTCATTTCTCAATCTTTATGTAGGAGAACTTCAAATTAAATATTTTGTTTCACTATTGAACAATCATGTTGAATGGTTGACCCAAATGGAAGAATATAGGATCATGTAGTAGACATATGGCTTTCCAGTGAGAAATGAATATCCAACAACAAGCCACTATATTAACAGATTCAGGTCTATATCCAGGTTAAATGATGTCACTCTGGTTTATACAAGGAGTTTTTTGCAAAGCATTGCAACATTTCAAAATGTTGAGGGAGCTCTTCCTGTTTTATCCATTCAAGCATGTGAATAAATATTTAGGTTACTTTTAGATGCAATAAAGAGGAGAAAACCAATCTCACCAAATAACCTCAGACGGAGCCTAACTCATGTCAGGCAAGTGATCATTTTAATTCATGAGCAACAAGAATTCTGGATCAGAATGAGATTTAGATGGCCTATCATTATCATGCCTACACCCAAATTTAATGCACCTACACAGATACCAGCAGAGGTCCTTACAATGTGGTATGAAAAATTGGAGAATAACAATGGGTTTGTAGTGTCAACAAGAACTGTAGCTAGATACAAAGGGGGAGTTTTTGACTGTGCTCTTTGGATGGAATCAATTAACGGAGGAATTCATATTCCACCTGATAAACCATGAGGACATGGTTAAATGTAGGAGGAGGAGAATGATGAGGCTCTATATTGACCTCATAATCATTAATTTTTTAACCTTATAATGTGGATGGTTAATATAAGTGCTTATTTTTTGTTATATGCATGATTAAAATGTGGTGATTAAACTTTGAATGCTTTATCATACGTGTACATGTATCTTGAGTTAATATTTAATATTCAGCCATGTGATAACTAATTTTTTTTCAAGGAATGGTGGAATTGTTTGTGACTCATCCCCAAATGAGTTATGATACTTATTTTGTAACTCATCGTGTTGGATGAAGATATCACCAACTACAACTCGAGCTCCAACAATGCACACCAGTTCATAAATTTGGAAATCAATGCAACTAAAGATAGTTACAAGGATCAAAAGCAACTCATTCTTGCATGCCAGGATATCTTTTATATTTGGAATATATTAAATTTCTCACTCTTTTGTTGTTTTCAAAATAATTTTGGATATTTATATCTAGAGCCAACGTAGTTGGATGTTAGATCGTATCAAGTTTTTGATCTTTCTCATGTAATTTCCTTTCTTTTCTTAAGATTAGAATCTTTTATGTAATTCAACCCTATTTGGGCACATTAGTTGGAAATAAGAAGGAAGTTGATCTCAACACTATGTTCAAGGATTCTTTCGGCTTGCTTTCTGAATGAGGTGACCCTATTAGTTGTTCATATTTGACGATTTAATTATTATTGCTATGTTTCACTTTTACTATTAGTTTAAGCTAAAATAATTTCCTTTTCATAAGTTGAAATATAATTTAGATCAAAGTTTTATTGCATCATTGTTTTCACTTTGTTTTGTTTTATCAAGTTATGTAGTTTGTTTTTAGTTCAGAGGTCATTTGTACAACTGAGATAATCTAAGATACCATGTTAATGAATTTTGTGCAAAGGAAAATGGTTACTTGACAATTTAGAAAGTGAGGAATGGAATAGTTTATTTTCAAGTAGTTAATCAAGTTTTAATTAGATTTCAAAGTTCAAAAAATTAGATTAAATTAATTCTTCATTCCCTCATAAACTACTTGTCTTGCAATAAAAATTTTCTATCCAAAATCCATATCTAAGGTCATTTAAGATAAATCAAGAATAGAATGTTAGTTCAGAAAAACTCTTACAAAGAATTTAAAAAATAGAAAAAATAAGCTTTTAATCACTCCTAACCGAGCCAAAATTACCAACCCCAACCAAGACTGATCCAACTCTTATTACAGTTAGCTTTAGACACCCCTAGGTTGACATTTAAGAAATTAAATGAGTAGGAATTGTGACAACAACAACTTCCTACCATCACCAAGATAAAATCTTGGGATAGGATGATAGCTAAAATGAAGGGACAATTAATAGCTAATGATTATGTAATTTAGGTGTTTAGAAGGATGCAAAACTTGAGGTAGAAAGAGATGGATGTTTTTGCATATATTGAAGAATTCCATAAGATGAAAATCAAGTCTAGACACATGGAGAATGAGAAGGAGAAAATTGTTAGGTATTTGAATGGATTGAGGTCTGCAATCTAAGATGAAATCATCCTTTCTACCCCTTGGTCAGTAGAGGAATGTTTTCAAATAGCCACAAAGGCTAAAGAGAAGATAAGAAAGAGGCAAGAAAAAAATTAAGGGGTAGAGGTAAGAGCTTCAAGGGTAGAGGTAACTTCTGGGGAAGGAGTTCTGAAAGAAGACCAATTGAGAAAAGTATATCACAAGAAGGCAATGGAGAAACAAGAGTAACCTTTAGAGGAAGGAGACCTAGAGGAAGAGGAATATTTAATGGATATGGAAGGGGTTGAAATGTCTTCTCTAGAAGAAGTTACACCTATAATCAATATGGAAACCCAGCTTGGAAATGCCCAAAAAAATAAGGCACAAGCACTCAAAGTGGAGAAAGAAGGAAACAACTTTTACATGAAGATGAAGAGGTGGAGAGTGTAGGTTCATATTCTCTCTATTCCAATCATGAGATTGTTGAACCATTGATGATTGGGAGGACGTTGATTAAAGTACCAACTTCAAATGAACCCCCTCAAAGGAAAGCTTTGTTCTGGACTACATGTAAGACACAAGGGAAGGTATTTAAAGTCATCATTGACTCTGTTTCAACTAATAATATTGTCTCCTTGGAAATGATAGAGAAGCTTAAAATGAAAAAGATACCTCTTTGTAACCCCTACAAAATTTCATGGCTCAATAAGGGGCAGTAGGTGCTTGTGGATGAGAAAACTTGGGTAGAGTTCTCAATGGGACCTTACAAAGACAAAATCCTTTGTGAAATTGTACCCATGGATGTGTGCCATCTACTTCTTTGTAGGCCTTGGCAATATGACCGAAAGGCTCAACTTGATGGGTTTAAGAATGAGTATACAATTAAGAAAGATGGCGTAACAATCAGCTTAGAACCCTTAGAAGACAATGATAGAATAGTCCACCAAGGTCCTACTTTGATGGTGGTCAAAGAGAAGGAGTTCCTAAAGGATCTAGAGAAAGAAAACATTGGTTTTTCCATTTTAGGTCAACCTACTTCTGATGTAGCAACAAATGGTGAGGAAGAAGTCCCCAAGGAAGTGTAGACTTTTCTCAACAAGTATGAGAATATTGTGGTGAAGGAGCTACCTAGTTCATTGCCTCTCATCCATGATGTAATTCATTGTATTGACTTAGTACCTCATGCAAATCTCCCTAATAAGGTAAATTACAAGCTAACACCTCAGTAGAATGAAGAGATAAAGAATCAGGTGCAAGATTTGTTGAATAAAGTTTCAATGAAAAAGAGTTTGAGCCCCTATGTTGTGCCATCAGTTTTAGCACCTAAGAAATATGGTGAGTGGAGACTTTGTATTGATTCCAGGGCCATTAACAAAATAAAAATCAAATATATATTTCCTATACCTTGGATGGAATATCTCATGGACAGTTTGGCAGGGGCATGCTATTTTTCCAAGAGAGACTTAAAAAGTGGCTATCACTAGATAAGGATCAGGAGGGGGATGAGTGGAAGAAAAATTTCAAGACCAATGAGGGTCTATATGAATGGTTAGTGATCACCTTTGGGTTCTCCAATGCTCCTAGCACATTCATGAGGCTCATGAATGAAGTGTTGATATATTTCATCAACAAGTTTGTAGTATTATACTTGGATGATATCCTTGTATTCAAAATGACAAGAGAGGATCATTTACAACATTTGAGCAATGTATTAAGAAAGCTACATGATGAAAAGTTTCTCATCAATATCAATTTTTTTGAATGGATGATAGAGGAACTTGTGTATTTAGGCTTTCTAATGTCAAAATGAGCCTTACAGATGGATCCTAAGAAATTTGAGGCCATTCTCAATTGGCCTACACCCAAATCAAGAGGAGAAGTTAGAAGTTTCCATGGGTTGGAAAACTTCTACCAAAAATTCATCAAAGGGTTTAGTCATTTAGTGGCACCAATGATAGATACTATAAAAGGAGAGAAGAAGAACAAATTTCTAGGACATAAGAGTTTGATAAAAGATTTGAGTACTTGAAGAAAAGGGTGGCACAACAACCCATCCTTACACTCCTTGATTTTGACAAGGTCTTCACCATAGAGTGTGATGCAAGTGGATTTTCCATAGGGGAAATTTTGAGCTAGAAAGGGAAGCCGGTTGATTTTTTTAGTGAAAAACTCAATGATGCTAAAAGAAGGTACTCTACCTATGATCTAGAGTTGTATTCCATGGGTCAGTCTCTTAAGAAGTGGAGGAAAGACCTCCTCCCAAAGGAATTTTTTGTATTCATAGATAATCATGCTCTTAGTTATTTGAACACTCAAGATAAATTGAACCAAAGGCACATGAAGTGGATGGAATATTTTCAGACATACACTTTCTCTATAAAAAATAAGAAAGGATAAGCTAACAAAGTTGTTGATGCCCTAAGAATAATGTCTATGATGGTGCAAGAGATTCAGCTCCAAAGCATAGGAATAAACTCCCTCAAAGGCATGTATGAGTAGGATCAAGATTTCAAGGAAGCATATTTTGTTTGCAACCAGTCCCAAGGTAATTTTCACAGTGATTATGCTGATTTTATTTTACAAAATGGTTTGTTCAAGGGGGGGAAATTGTGTGTCCCTAAGTGCTCCATGAGAGCCAATTCAACTAAGGAAAAGCATTGTGGAAGTATGAGTGATCATTTTTGTATCAATAGAACTTTGGAGCAGATTAAGAGGTTTGATTATTGGCCTAGGATGCATGTTGATTTAAAGAAGTTTGTTGAAGGATGTGGGATTTGTCAATGGTCCAAGGGAACTAGTTCAAATGTAGGTCTATATAAGCCCCTACCTATTCCCAACTATCCATGGGATTCTTCGAGCATGGATTTTGTTCTAGGACTACCTAAAACACAAAGGGGAAATGATAGTGTCTATGTACTACTGGATAAGTTTAGTAAGATGGCACATTTTATTGCATGCAAAAGCACTAATATATGATTTATCCCACATAGCTGGTTTGTTCTTCAAAGAGGTTGTGCGGACCCATTGATTTCCTTTAAGCATTGTATCAGATAGGGATTCAAAATTTATAGGTCACTTTTGGAGGACCTTGTGGAAAAAGTTGGGAACTAAGTGCAATTTAGTTCATCATACCATCCCCAAATGGATGGTTAGATAGAGGTTGTTAATAGGTCTCTTGGGAAGCTACTGAGGGATTTGAAAAAGGAGCATGGTGAGTCTTGGGATGTTTTTATTCCTCAAGTAGAGTATGTCTATAATGACTCTAAGAATCCAAGCATAGGAAAGAATCCTTTCAAAGTGGTATATGGCATGAATCCTAGCGGTATCTATGAGCTTAAATACTTGAAAGAAATGGAGAAGAGGAGTGCATCATGTGAGGACTTTGCAGTGGCTAGGAGAGATATCCATGATCAAGTAAAGGAGAACTTGAAGAAAAGTACATATAAGTATAAAGAGAAAGCAGATTTAAGAAGGAGAGATTTTCAGTATAAGGTGGGTGACTTGGTGCTTGCTCATCTTACTAAAGAAATTTTTCCTAAGGGAAAATACAAAAAAATAATGATGAAGAAGATAGGACCCTGCAAGATAGTGCACACGTTCAGTCATAATGCTTATGAAATTAAGTTGCCTCAAAGAGTTCCCATATCTCCTATTTTCACTATAGCTAGTTTGTTTCCTTTCAAAGGTTTTGTGAATGGAGGAGTTGTTGTAGGTACTAAAGGTTCTAAAGATGATGAATGGGTTAGAGACCTACCAGCTAGCTAACCACTGAAACTTGAAAGCATAGTTGATACCAAGGAGGTCAAGAGAACAAGGAAGAAGGTGTATAATGAGTATTTAGTCAAATGGAAAGGTCTACCAATTGAATATTCTTAGTGGATGGCTGAGTAATATATAAAACAACATGGTTCTTCTATTAAGGACCTCATTTCATCTAGAGGATGAAATTTTTCCCTCCTTCGTAGAATGGTGTAGGAGAACCTCTAAGAATTTTGATGTGTTTATACATTTTGTGAGTCTAGTTTTAGGTGTGAACATTTTTCATTGTTTAATAAGGTCAAATTTACCAATAGTTGATGTAATTCATGTGATTTTAATTATCTAGGATGTTGATTTCATAGATATGGAAAAATGTTGTAATTATGGCAATATTGCATTATGCAATTTCGATAATTTTTTAGGATAGCTAGAAGTTGAACAATAAATCTCTTGGAATTCAGTGGGAAACTAATAAAATGTAATGTGAAAATGTTTAAAATTTCTCTAAAACCTTTGAGGCTGGTTGGCCAATAAGAGTTTGGAAGATTCAATAAAGATAGTGCTCTCTTTTGTGTTATTTCTCTGATTTTATTGCATTTTCCGAACCTGTACAACCCCTTACAACTTGCAATTAATATAAAAACTATGCGATCACATGGAGAAAGGTATAAGATATAATTTGAATCCATTTAGAGTGGATTTAATATAGCTAGGTTGTAGTTTCAACAATTTTTCTATAGTTTTCCATTTAAACAAGGGTTTCCTAGGGTTTGATAGTCAAAATGGGATTTTAGGCCATTCCACTATAGGGAAGTGCTACAAGTTGGTGGAATGGGCCTATTAGGGATGTATGACAGGTTTTTCAAGTTTTCATGGTAGGGTGGTGTTGAAGGGAAGCCTTTTGGATGTGCCTAACTTGACAAATTGGAGTTGTCAAGTAAGTTTTCAATAAAAATTTGAAGGAACAAAAGAAATAAGTGAATCTCGATGCAAACCAATGGTAAAATTGGTGGTTTGGTGACTAGTTTGAGAAATTGGTAGAGTTCTTTCAATCGGGCATGTTAGAACCCAAAATTTTCATTCAAAACCCTAGGGTTATCCCATAATTCTCCATTAAAACCCAAAGATTTTTCCATTTAAACCTATTATTTCACCATCTTTCCATGAAAAATCTTCATTTCATTTCTCATCTGAAGCCTCCTTTAATATTCACCGCTACTTTAATATTCACCTTTTACATCATACCACTTTACCATGGCCTCCCATAAAGGGCCTATGGTATGGCAGTAGCGGCTAAGGTGTAGGCATAAAGTGTTTACTGCCACACTGCGCATGGTCAATTCATTGACCATGGTGTCACGGTGGCAGTGTGATCACTCGCGCGATAGTAATGAGGAAAGTCACCGCGGTACCACACGCAATGAGAATGGTGACCGTAGAGACCACGGTAAACTATTAGTGGACAATAGAGGTGACGAGCTAAGAGGGTACCACGGTACTGCTAGTACTTATCATAGTGACTGTGGTGATGCGGTGGAGATTTAGTGCTAATTAGTGGATATAGTAAATACTTACCACGATACGGTGGTTTTTCATAATGTTGACTGTGGTGATAGGGTAGAAATGGAGATGACTGTAGCAGTGGATGGTAGAGATGATGGAAGTTAATAAATGGGCTATCGTGATACTATGGATGGTTAAGAAGGAGACCACGGTGGTGCAGGAAACAACAAGTAGTGAGAATAATAGTCAGTGAATGGCTACCGCAGCACTGTGATGGGGCAGAGTAGAGACCACGGTAAGGTGGTAAGAGGTGATAGTAGATGATGATCACCACAGAACCACAACGTGTAAACACGAAGCCCGTGGTAGAGTGGTAAAGGGACTGGTCAAAATCAAAGCCCCATGATACCACAGGAAGATCAAATGTTGACCGCAGTAGAGCGGTAAGAGTGATAAATGGCCATAGAGACATAAAGTATAATGGCAGGAAAAGTATTAAAACAAAATTAAATACAAAACAATTGTAAAAATATTTAATTTTTTGATAAGGAAACTTAATTAAATATTTTACTTTCTATCAAAGAAATTCAAAACGACTGTAATAGAAAATGAAGGGTCACGACCCTTGGTATGTATTGTATAAATATTTCGGAAAATCATTTAGAGAGGGTAGAGAAGGGGTTAGATTTATGAGAAATGAGAACTCTAGAATGTAAATAATGATAGACTTTTTTGAAGCAGAAGCAATGGAGAAATTTTTTTTAACTGGTGAAGATATTTCTTGGTGTTCAGTTGTTGAGTTGTGTTAATTTAAATTCTTTATTTGGTTGTCTCCAACATGAGATCCTTTAATTATTTAAATTAACATATCAAGTATAATCTCTGATTTATCAGAATGTATTACCATTTTGTGTGATTCAGTTGATTGATGTCTGCAAGTCAAATTTAAATCCTTTTAAGTAAGTCACTATAATTTTAGGAATTATTTTGGGTAATTAAAGAGAAACCTGATAGAGAAACACTCCAACACAATTTATGAAAGTCATAAATAAGTGAATTCATATGTCAGTCATTAAGATTTAATCTTATAAAGTGCCTAACAACTTGAATTAAACCAGTGAAGGAAACACACATAATTCTTAATTTTTGACTCCATTGCCCATGTGGATAGAAGGCACTGATCTACCACAACCCAGAGAATTAATTTCTTACAAAAACAATATTTTCAAAACCTTTCTTTGTGTAGTAGAAATAGGACTAGTTGTAGTGTTTTTATCTATTCACTTCCATTTTCCATTATGGATAGACTTCTCAATGAGGAAACACATTTCAATCTGCATTATTCACATAGGTTCACCCACCTTGGTCTAGCAGAACATAAAGAGAAGATGTTTCAATTGCATGAATTGGCCTTGTACATTGGTAAAAAGCATTGTGAGAGCTTGGAAACCTCTCATGGTTCAAACTTGCATTTTTGAGAACCAATAGTTTGGCGACTCTGCTAGGGACAAACATCAGAAATTTTGGTTCCAGCCTTTCCATTTACAAAGTTAGCAACAATTTCAAAATCAATCTTCTATCAGAGAATCATAATTTTGTTGTTTGTAACTCCCCATCTGATTCACACACACAACAATTTGGTGAATTTTCTAGGGACAAATTCACTAAAAAAATTTGAGCCTTTCCATTTATTGAGTCAGCAAAGTTTTACATTTTTTTTGGAGATTCCACTGGGGAAACCAATAAAATATCAATTTATTTTTTTTCATTTTCCTACTTTTTGGAAAAAGTAGGTGGTGACTCTATTTCATTTGATAAATAATGCATAGGTGTTGTGAATGAGTGATATTTTTGTCAAGATGGCAGAAGCAGAAAGAAGACAGCAGTCAATAAGAGAGTTGAAAGAATTGGAGCAATAAACACTACAATGGAGACAAAAGATACTACAAGTGAACCAATGATTGATGCATTTGGGAGTCAAGTGTGCTCCAAATACATCACCAAATGGGCCATCATATGGTCAGAATGAAGACAAAAATTCCAAGAGATCTTGGACACCATAGGTATCACATGATGCAATTGAGAACTTTGGTAATAGAGGTAATGTTCTCTATTCACATCAAAACACTTTTGATGAGTATATTCAAATTCAAGAGAGAGGCAAAAATCTTGTGGATGCATATTTTGATATAAGGAAATATAAGGGAGAATCTATGAGTTCTTTGTACAATAGGATGATAAACATCTGTATGCAATTACCTCCTCATTATAGGCCTACAAGACCCATATTTGTTGCACTATTTTTAAAATCATTAGAGATTGAATCAATTTATTGGTCAGAGTCATTGAAACAACAAGCCTTTGATGTGGTGAATAAATTTATTCATTCCATTCTTGGGATAAGGTATGTGGATACTACAAATAATGCCTTAGAAGCTGAAATAGAAGAAGATATCATGCCTTCAAACAATGAAGATATGGAGGGTTTCTCTTGCATAATAGATTGTGGTTCAAATTGTGAAGATGACATTATGGATGTTGATCTTCAACAAGGTGATTGTTGCAGTTCTTATGAAGATCAAGAGGTTGGGGACATGGTAAAAGATATGGAAGTAGAGACCTAATCGCTCAACAGTGAGCATGTTTCATATTTGTTAACTCTTGAAAACTAGAGGTATGCACATAAAGATGATTATGAAGTTTTGGATCCAACATATATCTTCTTTGATAGTGATGATACTATGTGTAATGATTCAAATAATTCCATGTGCATCTCTCACAGTGATGAGGAAGTCTTTGAAACTTATCAAAAATCTATGTCTATTCAAGAAGAGGTATGTGACTTGAATATTTTTTTCCTGCAAGAGAAAGATATTAGTTTGCATATGATTGATGATGAGTGTTCAATATTTGTTGATTAAAGTATGTATAAGGATGACTATATGGATCAAATGTTCATGTCAATGCCAACTAGTGATATAAAAGAAATGGAAAGTAGTTCTGATTTGATTGTTCTAGAAGGTGCTGATGAGATAAATAAATTAGATTCCCATGTGAAGCATTTAGATTTTTAGGTCCCAGTAAAACTGTTGAATCATTCAGTAACATATGATAATGATCAAGCCTATGAATTTTTTGTTGAATGTGAATACACTTTGTGTGTTGAAGGTGATAAAGATTTTTCTTATGATGATAAGAATGATGAAATACAGAGTGGTGAAATGGGTACAAGGCAAGTTGAACACAATGATTTCTTGAAGGTTTTCAATGAAAGTGCATGTAATAGGGCAAGTGGAATGGATAGTTTCAAAAGAAACCTGCTGAGCTCTATTCAGAATAAGGTCTATGACAAAAGAAAGTGTAGGTTTTTCAATTGGGTGGCCTAGGGCCATACTTTATGGTTTGATTTTTGAACCATAGTAGATGCAGAGGATTAAGGATTGTGAGTGCATGGAAAATTCCTAACAAACCTCTTTAAAAATTCTTTTCCATGCACAGTAGTTTAGGAAGGGTCTGGGTTTGCTAGTACATGGACATTCCTAGAAGTTCCCTTTTTGAAAATGTTTGTTTTCTTTCGATGTATAGTAGTGTAGGTTCTCCATTCTCCATGTGCTCCATCTTTCATATCCTTCATGCTCTGTTCATTCCCTCCATCTGTCATTGCCTTCATTTTCATCCTTTGCTTGGTTTTCTCTCCCAAAGATATTCTAGATTCTTGCAGTGATTTGAAAAATCACTCATCCCCAATAGGAGCCACTATTAGAACCCAAAATTTTCATTCAAAACCCTAGAGTTTTCCCATAATTTTCCATTAAAACCCTAATATTTTTCCATTTAAACCTATTATTTCACTATCTTTTCACAAAAAATCTTCATTTCATTTCTTGTCCAAAGCGCTAATATACTTTATACATTTCACCGCTCCTTTAATATTCACCTTTTACTTCATACCGCTTTACCACGGCCTCCCACAAAGGGCCTGGGGTATGGTGGTAGCAGCTAAGGTGCAGGCATAAAGTGTTTGCCGCCACACCATGTGCGGTCAATTAATTAACCATGGTGTCATGGTGGTAGTGTGATCAACGGCACGACAGCAGTGAAGACAGTCATCGTGGTACCGTACGCAATGAGAATGGTGATCGTGGTGACTGTGGTAAACTATTACTGAATGATAGAGGCGGTCGGCTAAGCGGGTATTGCAATACCACTGGTGGTTATCACGGTGACTGCGGGGATGCTGTGGAGAGTCAACATTGACCAGTGGAGATAGTAAATGCTTACTGCAATACCGTGATTGGTCAGAATGTTGACAAAAGTGACACGGTGGACGTGGAGATGACCGTAGTGATGGATGATAGAGACGATGGCGGTTAATAAATAGGTTACTGTGATACCATGGATGGTTAAGGAGGAGACTGTGATGGTGTGGTAAACAAAAAGCAGTGAGAATAACAGTCAGTGAATGGCTACCACAGCACCGAGATGAGGTAGAGTAGAGACCGCGACAAGGAGGTAAGAGGCGATAGTATATGATGATCACCGTGGGACTGGAAGGTGTAAACACGAAGCCCGTGGTAGAGCGGTAAATGGACCAGTCAAATTCAAAGACCCGTGTTACCTTGGGGCGATGAAATATTGACCGTGGTAGAGTAGTAAGAGTGATAAACGACCACAGAGACATAAAGTATAATGGTGGGAAAAGTATTAAAACAAAATCAAATATAAAACAATTGTAAAAATATTTAATTTTCTGATAAGGCAACTTAATTAAATATTTTACATTCTGTCAAAGAAATTCAAAATGGCTGTAATAGAAAATGAAGGGTCATGACCCTTGGTATGTATTGCATAAATATTTCAAAAAATCAGTTAGAGAGGGTAGAGAAGGGGTTAGATTTCTGAGAAATGAGAACTCTAGAATGTAAATAATGATAGACCTTTTTGAAGCAGAAGCAATGGAGAAAATGTTTTTAACTGGTGAAGTTCTTTCTTGGTGTTCAGTTGTTGAGTTGTGTTAATTCAAATTCTTTATCTCGTTGTCTCCAACTTGAGATCCTTTAATTATTTAAATTATCATATCAAGTATAATCTTTGATTTATCAGAATGTATTCCAATTTTGTGTGATTCAGTTGATTGGTGTCTGTAAGTCAAATTTAAATCTTTTTAAATAAGTCACTATAATTCTAGGATTTATTTTGGGTAATTAAAGAGGAACCTGATAGAGAAACATTCCAGCACAATTTATGAAAGTCATAAATAAGTGAATTTATATGACAATCATTAAGATTTCATCTTATAAAGTTCCTAACAACTTGAATTGAACCAGTGAAGGAAACACACATAATTCTTAATTTTTGACTCCATTGCCCCTGTGGATAGAAGCCACTGATCTCCCACAACCTAGAGAATTAATTTCTTATAAAAACTATATTTTCAAAACCTTTATTTGTGCAGTAGGAGTTGAAGCAGTTTTATTGTTTTTATTTATTCACTTCCATTTGCCATTGTGGATAGACTGCTCAATGAGGAAACACATTTCAATCTGCATTATTCACATAGGTTCACCTGCCTTGGTCTAGCAGAACCTAAAGAGAAGAAGGTTCAATTACATGAATTGGCCTTGTACGTTGGCCAAAAGCATTGTGTGATCTTGGCAACCTCTCATGGTTCAAACATGCATTTTTTAGAACCAACATGGATGACTTGTACATCTTTGATAAATGTCACTTAAGATTCTTACCTTCCTTGTTGTAATTGCACTTGAAGCTTAAGAACTAGATAATGAGCTACTTGTTGTATTTCTAAAATTTAAATGTGTGTAAAGGAGAGAGGGTGTGTTTTAAATGAGATTTAAGAAAAAAATTTCACTTGTGCAATATCAAATTCATTTGCACCCTAAAAGAGGTAAACTTCTCATTACCTTTCACTAAAATTATATTTTAAGTTAACTTTACTTCCCTTTTTGTTATTCTTAAATTACATGACTATAACAAATTTATATTTTACTCTCTTATTTGATATTTGTAGCACAATGGTGTCGAGATTTCTCTCACCTTAATGTCATCTCTATATATTCATGTTGTTTATGCGACGATTTCTATATATTATTCTTGATGTGTCCATCACTATATATTGTTTGATTTAACATTTTATATAGTCCTTGATTTTTTATGATTCTTATTCCTAGTCCACCTTCTATGTCACATTAAATTTGTCGCATTCTATGTATTTCATGTCTTATTCTTCCCCACATATCTAACATCCCCTTTCTAAATCAGAGAGGAACTTATCATCACTATGTTCTACAGTGTAGGAATAGGTTTAATATATTTATTGATTGGTGGCATAGCTCTTTTAGATAGGGGTATGAGCAGGATCATGATGGGCCAAAAAGTGGTGATATGTAAGTGATACGATGGCCCATGTGGCTGACGATTTTTTTACCCAAAATTGATGAAATGAAAAGGGTGTTTAAAGGAGATTCTCAAATTTCTACTAATATAAATTATACTTTAATTTGAATTTAATAAATAATTATTCTTGGTTTTCTATTTGAATTATGACTAAAGTCCTAATTTATAGGTTGATTGAAAACCATCTATAAATTTCAAATGGTATCACATTTTTTGAATCTGAAACATGTGTCACATTATATGCTTTTCATACTATAGGAATAAAAAGAAAATTGAATTTCATAAAGTTTTGACCAAGTTAAGGTTGTTAGACATATGAGTTTTTTATATTTTTTAAAAGTTGTAATAAAAAATTCATAATTAATTATTTACTTGGAAAAAAGTTACAAAAAAATATGCATCACATCAGGACATGAGTCCTCTACTTATATCTAAAATCTTATAAAAAAATATTATCATTTTATTGTGGTTAGGGTGGTCAAAAAGATAACTAATTCTTATTTTTTCCTTGAAATTTAAGTACTACTGCATTGAAATTTCAAATTTTCACCAAATAGATTTTTTAAAAAAAATAAACATAGTAGTTTAGAAACTAAATTCAATTTTCTACATATTCTATTCTTACATATTTTTGAAATAATATAGATAACTTATTCAAATTTTTATGTTAAGTTGCCTAACTTTGATTTTCTAAATTTTCATCTCTACTTAAGGGCCTATTTTTTCCATGATGATATTGCACATACCCATAGGGATATAATAATCTTTTGGCTTTGCATTCTGATGCTCTTGTTGTGACATTTGGGTCATGATCTCATCTTGACAAATGAGATTTTTAATCATTTATGTTTCAGGTGTTGATCTTTCCACTCAATAGAAATTTTGTAAGCTTATATAAGCAACACAACTCCTTGTACTTGGAACACTGAGAATATAGGCACAGACATCATATTTATAGAAAAATATATAATAAATTCTATGCTTATTGTATTGTCAAGTTATTTGCAATATTTATGATGGACAGTTGGAGTAAACTGCTAGTGAGTAAAATGTGGACAACTGAGTCGACATGGAATGGACCTACAGTTGGTTTTTTTTGACAAACGATTAGGATTAATTTAGCTATTCCAAAACTCCCCCATAAATTATCATACTAATTACTTTAAATACCCCTCATAATCTAGAAAATATGGGTCCTGACCTAAAGGCTTGTTAGGTACCCATTTACAATCACTTATTCACTAATGGTAGACATTCATAATAATCCCCCTTGAATGAAAGCTATCAAATATTCATGTGACTTCTCATAGGACTAAAATATTTCTAAGATATGCAAGCTTCGTTTCACATAAAGCCTTTGTAAATAGATCAAAAATTTAATCCTTTGATTTGTAATACTAAAGATGAATCACCTATTGTTGGATGAGATACTTGTTATCATGGTGATATACTTTTATATGTTTTGTTCATGAATGAAACACTAGATTCTTGGACAACATAATGACACTTTGATTATCATAATGAATTAAATAGGGACTTGTTTGATATTGTTTGAGTACTAAAAGAATAGCTCGTATCTAAGTTTTTTCCTAGTTGCCTCATTCACTATAGTATATTCATCCTTTTTAGTTGATAAATAAATAATAGATTTCTTATTCCTACACCATGAAATGGGACCAAAACCCAATGAGATAACATAACTTTTAGTACTTTTTTATCATCTACACAACACACCCAATCTAAGTCAGAATACCAAATAAGTTGCAGATCTCCATGAGAAGAATAATAAACACCCATATTAAAATTATATTATTCATATGTCAATATAATTTTTCTACCATCCAATGTGGAACCTTAGGAGAACTCAAAAATTGTGAAACCACATCAAATACAAAAAAAATATATGGTCGAGTGTGAGCCAAGTACACAAGACTACCAACCAATTTATTGTATAATGTAGGATCAACATCCTCTCCATCCATATCATCATTCAACATCAATCCTAGAGCAAGTGGAGTAGATACAACTTTGCAATCTTCCATCCTAAACTTTCTCAACAACTCTAAATCATACTTATTTTGAGAGAGGTAAATTCCATCATCTTTTTTCCATACTTGAATGCCAAGAAATTAGTGTAGAAAACCAAGATCTCTCATCTCAAATGTATCTTGCAATTTTATCTTTATGTCACTTATTTGGTTCATGTTATGTCCTATGATAATAAGATAATCAACATAGAGCACAATAATGATTATGCCACCATTATCAAATTCCTTCACATACAAGTTTGGATCATGAGGACTATTATGAAAGTCTTGAATTTAGAAATATTCATCAATCTTAGTATACCAATCCCTTAGAGCTTGTTTCAATCCATATAGAGATTTCCTTAACTTGTAAACTAAGTGTTCTTGTCTTGAAATTTCAAATCCCTATGTTTGTTTCATATAGATTTCTTCATCAATTTTTACATTAAAAATGCATTCTTAAAATCCATTTGGTGTAAAGGCCACTTGAAATGTGATACCAATGCTATAATAGTTTTGATAGTACCAATCTTCACTACTAAAGCAAATGTTTTTGTGTAGCAAATTCCCTCTTTTTATGAATACCCTTTGGCTACTAGTATTTCTATGTGTTTTTCAATGCTTCCATATAACTTGAACTTAGTCTTACACACCCACTTATTATTGACCACATTCTTTCCCTTGGGAAAGTCCATAAATTCCCATGTTTTATTCTTGATAAAAGAGCCATTTTCATTCTGCATAGCTTGTTCCCATTCATGTTTTCTCTTAGCCTTATAATATGTTTGAGGATCATTATTATTCATTATGGTGGTCATTAGAAAATAATTAATCTATTGAGTCTTTTGATAAATTTCTTGAGGACTCATGGTCTTTGGAGGAGGACTACATTCTTCAAATACACTATAAATTTCCTTAGAAGCTCCATTGGTTTCAAAGGACTTAGAGGATTCACCATTATCTATGTCCACTTGAGGAATAGGGGAGTATTGTATCATATCCTCAAACTCTTCATTAAATTTGACATCCCTACTTGTGAACACATCCTCTACACTAGGATCATACAACCTATATCCTTTCCTTTGATCATCATAGCCCACAAAGATGCACTTAACACTCTTCTTATCAAATTTATTTTCTCTAATCTCATCTGGTATGTGAGAAAATTCATCACACCCAAATACTCTAAAATACTTAAGATCTAGTTTCTTTCCACTCCATGGTTCTTCAAGAGTGATATTCTCCAAACAAGTTGTAGGAGATCTATTAAAAATATGAGATATAGTATTGACAGTCTCAAACCAAAGAAACAAAGGGAGAGCCTTGGATTATAGCATGCATTATGCCATTTCCACTAAGGTACTATTCTTCCTTTCAACAACACCATTTTACTGAGGAGTTTATTTGTTAGTCATTTCTCGCTTGATCCCATGATATTCACAAAAGGATTTGAAATTTTTATTTATGTATTCTCCACCATTATTTATTCTTATTCTATTGATCTTATTCCCACTTTTATTTTCCATAAATTCTTTAAAATTTTGAAATTTTCTAAACACTTCATCTTTTTCCTTAAGGAAGTAGACCCAAACTTTCCATAAAAAATCAATGAATGTTAAGATGTACCTTAGTCCTCTCTTTGATGGGAAATTCATAGGCCCACATAAATCACTAAGGACAACCTCAATAGATTTACTTACCCTACATGTATACCTTTCAAACTTGTCTCTATGTTGTTCTCCAACCATGCATATTATACACACATTTGTGTTTACCTTTATCCAAGGTAGTCCATCAACCATATTCATCTTTGAATGCACAGCCAAAATTTGATAATTTAAGTCACCAAATCTTTGATGGCACAACTCACTTGTGCAAGAACTTGTAGTGATGTAAGATTTATTATCAACATACGCTAAAAATTTGTAGATGCAATCACTCTCAACTCCTCTACCCACAATTTTGAATCCATCATTAATTTTCTTGATTAGACACTTATCTGAATAAAAATCCACCTTATAACCATGTTAACTAATTTATCTCATTGAGAATTTTTTTTTATTTAACTTAGGTACAAGATTCACATTTTTTACTTCCAACTTCTTATCATCATGTCCTTTCATTCAAATTGAACTTATTCCTTCAATTGCATGTGAACTATCATCCCTATTAAATATTGTTGCACCTTTTGTTTCTTCTCAATAATTAAATAAGTTCTATTGTAAGTCATATGTTGGATAGCTCCTAGATCAATATACCATGTGTTATTTTAGTTTCCTTGAGTAGCTAAAGAGGGTATCATTGTATTATGCTCACCCTCTTCTTGAGAAATTTTTTCATTGCTTTCTTTGATAAAATTTTCTTTTTCCTCCTGCATGTGATTTCCTAGGACATTGATCACTTTTATGCCCTTCTCCATAATTATAAAATGTGATAGCTTTCTCTCTTTTAGAATGATATTTTTTATTTCTCCATTCATTTTGTGCCTTTTGAAAACTATTCCGTATTGATTATCCCTTGGTTGAACCCATTGCCTTTCATTATTTTTGTGTTGATTCCCTTAATTTTGGTATGATTTAATTTAATTTTTTTTCTTATATTTTCCTCTAGCCATAAATGCTTGAAAACTCTTGCTAGACTCGCCTGTGAACTTTTTAAGCCTCTCTTCTTCATTCAAAAAAGATCCATAAAATTCTTCTAGTGTGATATTATCAAATTTAAAAATAATCTCTAATGTGTGGATGAGGTTATGATACTCATCTAAAAGGATTTCAATTAAAAAATCTATAATTTGAGAGTCTTCATATTTAACCTTCAACATTGCAAGTTTTTTTCTTAAACTTTTCAATTTTACAATATGATCATTCATGCTATCTCCTCCCTATTAAACATACAAAATACTAAGAGGGGGGCTGAATCAGTATTCCACAAATTGATAATAAAATACAATTAACCATTATCACAATTTTGACTGAATCGAAAAGAGAGAAAATAGAAACAAGACAATGAAATCAAACACATTCAAACACTATGATTTTTACGTGGAAAACTAAGAATGGGAAAAAACACGGTGAGGGTTAAATCACAATATATTATATCTAGATACAAAATATTACGAGGCTCACTGCTAGGAATCACTATTCTTAAAAGGCTCATAGCCCGAGTACAAAAGATGGATCACTACCAAGATACAATGATGGTGGCTCACTGCCAAAATGATGAGCCGATGGAGTACACATTCAATGTGCAAGGTTCAATTCTACTAAAGCTAAGAATATAAGGTACTACATCACTCATAAAACTTGTATTACTGATAAAGAATTTAAGCACTCATTGTCTCCTTCATTCACATTCACTTCTTTCTTGCTTGTTCATACATCGACATATCTCTCTTTTTCCACACTCTCACTTGCACATGATTTTTGCTTGCTCCTATCTCATATCTATACAAGTATATCTTATTGATCAATTGGGTTGACCTAACTTTATGAACACAAAATAATCAAAACCTTTCTTCATCGGCACCATATAAGATTTAATCATTTCATCCATGTAGTGCATTATACCAAGTTGGATATTAGTCTTCATAATATATTGCATTTGATGATTCGACCAAGACTAAACTGCGATTCTCCAAACCAACAAATAATCCTCAAAGAAAACTCCTTCTGGATCTGAGAACAGATTAATTTCCCATCATACTACTAGTAAAGAGACTATCAACAAAACAACCATATAAGAATGTACACCTTAGTAGAATGTGGAGTATCCCACAAAATATACCTCACAGAGAACAATAGTAGGATTCATAGTTAAAATTTGTCAAAGATAAATTTCTATTCATTGCAAAATACATCTCAAGATCCAAGATATAGTTTTCTGAATGAGTCAGTAAATCATGGTTAGGAGATCCGATTCATATCAGATCTTGCGATGAGTTCGAAAATCAAATACCAACATATTGATCCATCACAAAGGAGTATTACCAATAGAGAACAACTTTTGGTAAACCAAGAAAACTTCTCATATAGTTATCACCATGTAGTTATTATCATGTTGACATCAAGTACAACATAGGAACAACCAAAACAATCATTCATACTTCATGCTCATCTTTCAAAGCTTCCAACAATACCCCCCTTTGACATTGATGCCAACACGCATGACAAAAAATATTCAAGTATACCACACTAAATGTTCTAACTACTCCCCTTATCAAAATTGTTCTTCATAAACAGTTTTCCTCTGACTATTTATCTCTCCATCTCTTTATCTCTCCCCCTTTGACATCAATGAAAAATGAAGGGGTTTGGTATAAATGTACATATGCATCAAAAAGTAGTCAAAAAGATATGAACACTGAATGAACCTGAAGAAGAACCTTTGAGACTCTCCAAGATATCCTTCCATGATGCTTTATCTTCTTCCCATGAACCTTTTGCACTTACTAGAGTCTTGTAAAATAGCTTAAGTTTAGTTAGAGACTCTAAACCATCTATTAAAGTATTGGGATTAAGATTGATCTTTGATAATTCACCAATACATTCAAGAGCACAAGAAACAAAAGTATGTCTGAATTTAATCATGTCTCTGAGTGCCAAAAACTTCTTGATAACATCTATCCTTCAATCTTGCAGAGAGAATTATTTTTCCTAAAGCTATACAATGTAGGACCACCTCTAATTATTTCTATCTTCTAATAATCTTTATGTATCTACCTGAGTAATCAATCGAGACTCACTCATACTTATCTCATTTCTCATATTCTATGTATTGATAGACCAATCTAGATGAAAGGAAAGTAGTTCATATACCTCTTTTTCACAACCTTGTACACTCTTCAATTCCTTCATAGCTTGATCATGTGCATCTACATATTTTCCTTTAATATCATTCAAATTTTATTCATCCAACATAATTCTAGTAGACATTTCAAGTTAAAGATGTAGAATTTCAAAGAATTAATCATGCCACAGAGATTCTCCACAACATAAATGAATGAATCAAAATTAGCATCAAGAATAACCTTCTGCAAATATTCCAGAACTGTCCGAATATTTATTATTTCGTGCTCATGTTCAAGCTTATTTTCTTCTACACCTTCTAGCTTCACTACACTCTTCCTCTTCTTCCCTATTCTGGTCACGCTACTAGAGGTACTTTCTTCAATGAGATGCTTAGGGCTTTCCAATATAATTTTAGCATATATATCAATTTCAGCGTTTGAAACTTCATAATTCAATTCATATATCCAAACTAACCTTGATTCAACTGCTTCCATGTGACAAAAATTTGTAAACATGAGAATATTTATGCTTCTAGAGTATCTTTCCACAACACTTACTAGAATCCTATAACTTTTCTTCGTCCTCATCTAAAATGTTCCAAAGAATGCAGCAAAGGAAAATTATTGTGCATCCAAACTAAGAAGATTTATCATGAAGTTCCTAATTTGATAAGCAATAGGCTCTAAATTTGACCATTCTAACCTTTCTATTACCGGTAACTCTTTAAAAATATAAAAGAGTAGACAAACAACCGGATTTCCATGTTGAAAAGTATTCTTTTTTCTCTTCTTAATCTCCTTTAAATTATTCAAAAGATGAATGCAAAGTAGTTCACACAAGTCATATTCCATGCCTCTTATTACCATATCAATAACAATATTCACCACAATAGTAGAAACTCTAGATTCATTGTTAGGGATACAAACGTTATCACTAATAACCGTAGTACAAAACCTTGTTACTGGATCAACAATTGATCTCAAACCAATCTATTTTCCTTTAGAACTCACACCTATAATGTCAATTATTTATTTCTCATTCATAGTATTCAGTTTAGGAACTGGTTTGGAGGAACACAAACTAGTTACATCTCTAATTGCTTGTTTGGTGACCAGATGTTCCTCTTTAATCTAAAAAGATTCATCATGAATTTTGCTCAGTACCATCTGAATATACTCAATTTTAAATTCAAAAAACGGAATTTTTTTCCAAACATCCAAATTCTTCTCAACTAATACTATGTAGGAATCATGATCCTCTTTCAATTTTTTTCCCCAAAGCACATTGAACTGAACTATTGACATTTCTTCAATCTTACTGTAAACAAATGCAGATATATCTTCTATAGGAAAAACTCTTGGAGGGATGGAAGGGAATGCACCAAAAAAATCTTCTGACACATTCCTCATATATCTCTTCAACCTAGATTTATCCACACAATTCACAATATTTGAATTATCCATCAATAAAAGTAAAATATTGTGCAAACAAGCATACCTCTGAAAATGTCAAAAATAAATGTATAGACATCCTGATTTTGGAGCTCACTTCAAATTCATCCCTTACATTCTTCAAATTGTGTAATTTTGAATTCCCTTCTAAACTTCCTTTGCATGCTTCTCCATAAATACATAGCCTTTGAATTTCATCTGAACTTATTCCTTTCATTCCTAATGATATTCCAATAAATGTTTCAACTTACAGGTAGATTTCGTCAAAAACTATGTATGCCTTCATTCTTTCAAATTATGTAGATCTCATTATTCACACATGCAACTAGTAAAATACCTCAATCTTGTTACCACATTGAATATACTTTTGTCACGATATGATTCAAGTATCAATTAAGGGGTTTATTATATTTTCTAATGATTTCTCCCCCTTAGTCACTTCTTTTATTTATAGATAGATAGGAGTATCTGTACTGAAGGTCATCATAGATAAGACAAATGATTCCTTTCTCCAAATCCTTTCCATTTCTTTCCTCACCTTTCCCAGATCAAAGTTTTGATCATTCTTCTTCATGGGATAGATGTTCGTCTTTCTTCTATTGTTACTATTAGGATGTTTCAATTTTCTGCACTTACAACAAGTAACATTCTTCTTTCCATTTTCCCTTTTATCTAGTAGACTATCTTTATATCCATTATTCTTTCACTTATAAATATTCACATTACTTTTGTAGTCCTTTGCCTTATGATCAAATTTCTTCCAGGAATGACAAACACCATTGAAGTATAAATACCTTTTTGCATCAAGTCAATTGGAAGAAGTTTTTTTGGTCCTTGACTTATTTATCTTTGTACCACATCTTATTTGCACTGAATTTCTTCAATTTATAACTTTGACCTTTTTCAAAACCCAAACTACTCTTATCCTTTTTTGGTCTTTGGGATGTAATCAATTCATCAAGCATCATCGAGCCTATCTTAAATTTACCTTCAAATTTCTTTTCCCTTTCCAGATTAGATCTTAGGAATTTTTCTTCTAATTCTAGCTTTGCACATTCATCCATCTTCTTTTGAATTTCAATTTCCCGACATTCTCCAATTCTTTTCTTCTCATCCAATTGTTTCAGTAGGGTAGTGATCATTTCTTCTCATTCAGTAAATAGATTAGATGCAACCAGAGTTTTACTTTGTAGATTTTCAATAAACTCATTTTATTTTATCAACTTGGCCTTCAAGGCTTCCATTTCTTCAGAAAGTTCAACAAGGGCTATTTTTGAAGAAAAAATTTCTCATGTTCAAATTTCAAGACCTTCCTCAAGTTGTTATGTTTTATTTGAGGAACCAAGCTTAGATACAAATTATTAAAAATCTAAAATACTTAGAGGGGGGTGAATCAATATTCCACAAGTCGATAATAAAATCTACTTAACCATTAGCATAATTTTAAATGAATCAACAAGGGAGAACATAGAAACAAGACAAAGCAATCATACACATGAACACCAAGATTTTGACATGGAAAAACTAGAATGGGAAAAACCACTATGCTGGTTAACTCACAATATACTATATTTGGATACAAAATATTACAAAGCTCACTGCCAAGACTCGCTGTCCTTAAAAGGCTCACATCTTGATTACAAAAGATGGTTCACTGCCAAGATACAATGATGGTGGATCACTACCAAAATGATGAACTAATGGAATACACCTTGAATGTGTAGGTTTTAGTTCCACTGAAGCTCAAAATATAAAGTACTACATGAATCAAAAAATATGTATTAAAATGAAAAATAATTTAGCTACTTATCTTCTCCTTCATTCACATTCACTTCTCGCTTGCTTATTCATACAACCACATATCTCAGTTTTTCCACACTCTAACTTGCACACACTTTTCGCTTCCTTCTATCTCATATTTATAAAAGTATATCTTATTCATAAATTATGTCTACCTAATTGGATGAACACAAAATAATCAAAACCTTTCATCATCGACACCATATAAGATTTAATCATTTCATCCATGTAGTGCATTTCCCATACAATTATCACCATGCAGTTATTATCATGTTGAAATCAATTACAACATAGGAACAACCAAAAAAATCATTCATACTTCATGCTTATGTTTCAAATCTTCCAACAATATCCCCCTTTGGCATTGATGGTAACATGCATGACAATAAATTACAAGTATACCACACTAAATGTTCTAACTACTCCCCCTATCAAAATTGTTCTTCATAAAATGTTTTCCTCAGACTCTTTATCTCTCCCCCTTTGACATCAATGAAAAAGGAATGGGTTTGGTATAAATGTGCATATACATCAAAAAGTAGTCAAAAAGCTATGAACACTAAATTAACCTGAAGAAGAACCTTTGAGACTATCCAAGATAGCCTTCCATGATGCTTTACCTTCTTCCCATGAACCTTTTGCACTAACTAGAGTCTTGAAAAATAGCTAAAGTTTAGTTAGAGACTCTAAACTATCTATTAAAGTATTGGGATTAAGATTGATCTTTGATAATTCACCAATACATCCAAGAGAACAAGAAAAAAAAGTATGTCTGAATTTAATCATATCTCTGAGTGCCAAAAAATTCTTGATAACATCTATCCTTCGATCTTGCAGAGAGAATTTTTTTTCCTAAAGCTGCACAATGTAGGACCACCTCTGATTATTTCTATCTTCTAATAATCTTGATGTATTTGGTTGAGTAATCAGTTGAGACTCACTCATCCTTATCTCATTTATCATATTCTATGTATTGCTAGACCAATTTAGATGAAAGGAAAGTAGCTCATATGCCTCTTTTTCACAACCTTGTACACTCTCTAATTCCTTCATATCTTGATCATGTGCATCCACATATTTTCCTTTAATATCATTCAAATTTCCTTCATCAGACGTAGTTCTAGTAGGGATTTCAAGTTCACAGATGTAGTCTTTCAAAGAATTAATCATGCGACGAAGATTCTCCACAACAAAAATAGATGAATTAGAATTAGCATCGAGAATAACCTTCTGAAAATCCTCCAGAGCTTTCTGAATATTCATTATTATTATTATTATTTTTAGATTGCAAGAATCGAGTAGCACGACCCCCTATAAACTACAGTGCACCTGGTAAAAATTTTAATGTGACTAACGGCATTGGCGCGACATGCCCTTTGATACCACGAGGGTGGCTGAGACTAGACCTCGTGACCAACCTCCTACAACAGGAAATATTTAGCCAACTAAGCTAGGGCCCCAACCCCTGAATATTCATTATTTCATGCTCATGTTCAAGCTTACATTCTTTTGCACGTTCTAGATTCACTACAGTCTTCCTCTTCTTCCCTATTTTGGTCTCGCTACTAGAGGTACTTTCTTCACTGAGATGCTTAGGGATTTCTAATAGAATTCTAGCATATATATCAATTTCAGCCTCTAAAACTTCATAATTCAATTCATGTATCCAAACTAACCTTTATTCAACTATTTCCATGTGACAAAAATCTATAGACATGAGAAGATTTATTCTTCTAGAGTCTCTTTCCACAATACTTACTAGAATCCTAGAACTTTTCTTCATCCTCATCTAAAATATTCCAAAGAATGCAACAAAGGAAGATTCTTGTGCATCCAAACTAAGAATATATATCATGAAGTTCCTAATTTGATAAGAAATAGGCTCTAAATTTTCCCATTCTAGCCTTTCTATTAAACCGGTAACTCTTTAAAAAATTAAAAGAGTAGACAAACAATCGGATTTCCATGCCGAATTTTTTTTTTCTCTCTTCTTAATCTCCTTTAAATTATTCAAAATATGAATGCAAATTAGTTCACACAAGTCATATTCCATGCCTATTATTACCATATCAATGACAATATTCACCACAATAGTAGAAACTGTACAGTCATTGTTAGGGATACAAACTTTATGACCAATGACCATAGTAGAACACCTTGTTACTAGATCGACAATTGATCTCAAACCAATCTCTTTTCCTTTAGAACTCGTGCCTGTAACCTCAATTATTTCTTTCTCATTAATAGTATTCAGTTTAGGAACCAATTTGGAGGAATACAAACTAGTTACATTTCTAATTGCTTCTCTAGTGACCAAATGTTCCTCATTAATCCAAAAAGATTCATCATGAATTCTTATCAATACCATTTGAATAAACTTAATTTTAAATTCAATCAAAGATTTTTTTTTTCAAACATCCAAATTCTCCTCAACTAATACTATGTAGGAATCATGATCCTCTTTCAATTTGTTTTCCCAAAGCACATTGAACTGAACTGGTGACATTTCTTCAATCTTACTATAAACAAATGCATATATATCTTCTATAGGAAACACTCTTGGAGGGATGCAAGGGAATGCACCAAAAAACCATTCTGAAACATTCCTCATATATCTCTTCAACCTCGCTTTATCCACACAATTCACAATCTTTGAATTATCCATCAATAAAATTAAAATATTGTGCAAACAAGAATACCTCTGAAAATGTCAAAAAAAAATGTATAGACATCCTGCTTTTGGAGCTCACTTCAAATTCATCTCTTACATTTTTCAAATTGTGTAATTTTGAATTTCCTTCTAAACTTCCTTTGCATTCTTCTTTGAAAATACATAGCCTTTTAATTTCATATGAAATTATTCCTTTCAATCCTAATGATTTTCCAATAAATGTTTCAACTTACAGGTAGATTTCCTCAAAAAATATGTACGCCTTCATTCTTTCAAATTATGTAGACCTCATTATTCACATATGCAACTAATAAAATACCTTAATCTTGTTACCACATTAAATATAATTTTTTCATGATATGATTCAAGTACCAATAAAGGGGTTTATTAGATTTTCTGATGATTGCTCCCCCTTAGTCATTGCTTTTATTTAGAGATTGTCGGGAGTATCTATACCAAAGGTCGTCACAGATAAGACAAATGATTCCTTTCTCCAAATCCTTTCCATTTATTTCCTCACCTTTTCTAGATTAAATTTTTGATCATTCTTCTTCACCAGATAGATGTTATTCTTTCTTCTATTGTTACTATTAGCATGTTTCAATTTTCTGTACTTACAACAAGTAACATTCTTCTTTCCATTTTCCCTTTTATTCAATGGACTATCTTTATATCCATTTGTCTTTCCCTTATAAATATTCACATTAATTTTGCAATCCTTTCCCTTATGATCAATTTTCTTGTAGGAATGACAAACACCATTGAAGTATAAATACATTTTTGCATCAATTCATTTGGTAGAACCTTTTCGGAATTTATTTTTCGCTCCTTGACTTATCTATCTTTGTACCACATCTTCTTTCCAGTGAATTGCTTCACATTATAACTTTGACCTTTTTCAAAACCCAAACTACTCTTATCCTTTTCTGGTCTTTGGGATGTAATTGATTCATCAAGCATCGCCAAGCCTATCTTAAATTTATCTTCAAAACTCTTTGCCTTTTCCAGATTAGATCTTAGGATTTTTGCTTCTAATTCTAGCTTTGCACATTCATCCATCTTCTTTTGAATTTCAATTTCCTGACATTCTCTAATTCTTTTCTTCTCAGATCCAATTGTTGCAGCAGGCTATTGATGATTTCTTCTCCTTCAGTCAATAGATCAGATGCAACAATTCTTTTACTTCGTAGATTTTCAATATATTCATTTTATTTTATCAAGTTGTCCTTCAAGGCTTCCATTTCTTCTGAAAGTTCAACAGGGGCTATTTTCGAAGGAAAAAAAAATCATGTTCAAATTTCGGGACCTTCTTCAAGTTTTTAGGCTTTATCTGAGGAACGAAGCTCGGATACCAATTGTGAAACATCTAAAATACTGAGAGGGGGGTGAATCAGTATTCCACAAGTCGATAATAAAATCCACTTAACCATTAGCATAAGTGGAACTAAATCAACAAGAGAGAACATAGAAACAAGACAAAGCAATCATACACATGAACACCAAGATTTTTACATGGAAAAACCAGAATGGAAAAAACCACTACGATGGTTAACTCACAATATATTATATTTGGATACAAAATATTATAGGGCTCACTGCCAAGACTCACTGCCAAGACTCACTATCCTTAAGAGGCTCACATCTTGAGTACAAAATATGGCTCACTACCAGAATGATGAAGTAATGGAATACACCTTGAATGTGCAAGGTTTGGTTCCACTGAAGCCCAAAACATAAAGTACTACATCACTCAACAAATATGTATTAATGATAAAGAATTTAGATTTATATCTTCTCCTTCATTCGCATTCACTTCTCACTTGCTTATTCATACAACCACATATCTCACTTTTTACACACTCTGACTTGCACACACTTTTCGCTTCCTTCTATCTCATATTTATACAAGTATATCTTATTCATAAATTATGTCTGCCTAATTGGATGAACACAAAATAATCAAAACCTTTCCTCATCGGTACCATATAAGATTTAATCATTTCATCCATGTAGTGCATTATAACAAGTCGACTATTAGTCTTCATAATATATTGCATTCGCTGATTTGACCAAGACTAAACCACATTTCTTGAAACCAACAAATAATCCTCAAAGAAAACACCTTTCTGATCTAAGAACACATTAATTTCCCATCATACTACCAATAAAGAGACTATCAAAAAAACTGTCGTATAAGAATTATCACCTTAGTAGAATGTGGAGTCTCCCACATAGTGTACCTCACACAACACAATAGTAGGATATAGAGTTAAAAATTTTCATAGATAAATTTTAGTTCATAGAAAAGTATGCCTCAAGATCTAGGATATAGTTGTCCAAATGAGTCAATAAGATATTATTAGGAGATAAAATTCATACTAGATCTTGTAATGAGTTCCAAACTCAAATACCAATATACTCATCCATCACAAAGGAGTATTACTGAGAGAGAACAACTTCCGGTAAACCAATAAAATTTTCCATATAGTTATCACCGTGTAGTTTTTACCATGTTGACATCAATGACAATATAGGAAAAATTGACACAATCATTCATACTCATGCTCATGTTGCAAAGCTTCCAACACACCCTTCATTTTTAAATGAGTTAAGTTCCTTTTGATGTCCATCACTTTTAATTTTCTAGTCTTTTCATATTTTGTTTGCAATGTTTCCCATATTTTCTTTGTTGTTTTCAAATCTTGAACATGGCACCTTATTCTTGGACTAATTTTCCATAAAATGGTAGCCTATGCATTCATATCCATTTTATTCCATTTTTCATGCTTACTTTCATCTTTAGGTTTGTCTTCTACTACTAGCTCCCATAATCCTTTCATTTATACAATCAGTTCCATCTCACATTTCCAACTTGCATAGTTGGAACCATGTAAATTTATACTAATCACAATATTAGAGATCTCAAAGGTAGCCATAGCAAGAACAAAAATAAAATCTCAAGGAACACAAACATAGGGCTTAAAGAATAAATCCCCCACCAATACAAACAATGAAAGTTTTTTATAATCATTCCTTAATGTTGGCATTCTTATGAACCAAATAAACAATGAATTTTGCAAAAAAAATATTATAAATATAAAAGAGAGTTTCATCTCAAACACCTTATTTATTTGAACTCTTCAAATTAGCTATGTTAGCTCATCTTTTACTTGATTAAACTTACAATTCTTTGAAGAATCATTAGAATATCATCATAGAAAAAAATACAAGGAGGGCTCTGCTCACCAACAAAGAAAATTTCAACAACTTTGGCAACCACAATTTAGTAAAAAATAATCACACATATTTGTGTATTCACATACCAAGGAATGACTTCACTCAACCTAGCTCACCTTAAAAGCACACTTTCCTTCTTCCTTTATGTCACTCTTTTGGATTCCTCTGCTCCTCAAAAATGAATTCCATGGAATGATGCCTTCATTCAAGTCTCTTATTTCACTTCAAGATAATTCACAACTCATTCTTAGATCAAACATCCACCCATGATGAGTATTGGGGAAAATTCACATAATAGAAACTAAAGAGCCCATTTGGCTCTTATACCATTAAAAAAAATCAGAAAAATAGAAGGAAAGAAAACAAATAAAGAAGTTTTGGAGCACTAAGATTACAAGCTCAAGCATCAGATTTATAAAAAAATGCAATAAATTTTATGTTTATTGTATCATCAAGTTAGCTACAATATTTATGATGGACAATTGAAGTAAACTGTTGTGAGTAAAAAATGGACTATTGAGTTGGAATGGAGTGGACCTGCAGTTGGTATATGGAAACAAACTAAGATGATTAATTTAGTTATTCCAACAACACCAACCACTCAGCCCTCTTGACAAGTAGTTGCACACCACCCATTGAAAGTAAAGTATCACCCTCAGTCCACAATGAGCACAAAACAAACACAAAATATAATTCCCCTTGGTCTTTTTAAAAGGATAGTGGAACATTAATGAAGAATCAGCAGTAAAGCCCTCATAAACAAAAATATAAGTATGTGCTGTGTCATGTGTTTCTATGTTGTGTTTTCCATTCAATACATGGTCATGTGTTTCCTATACCCCTTTTTCAGTCATTTATGTTTCTCAAATTTTGTCACTATTTGTTTTACCCCATACTCTTAAGCTTTGTAATATATTTGCAAGAAAAAAAGTATTGTTCTGGGTATGTGCAGGATCATGATAGGCCAAAAAGTGGCAATATGATGGGTATGTGGTTGACAACTTTTTTTTTACCCAAAATTGATGAAACGAAAAGGGTTTTTAAAGGAAATTCTCAACTTTCCACCAATATAAATTATTCTTTACTTTGAATTTAATAAGTAATTATTATTCATTTTCTATTTGAATTACGACTAAAGTCCCGATTGATAGGCTGGTTGAAAAACATCTATAGATTTCAAACGGTATCACATTTTTTAAATGAAAAATATGCATCACATTCTATGCTTTACGTACTATGCGATTAAAAAAAGAAAAATTCAATTTCATGAAGTTTTGACCAAGTTAAGGTGGTTAGACATACAAGTTTTTATATTTTTTTTAATTGGATGTCTGAGTTTTTGTGGATGTATCCCATATTGGGTGAACCACGTTAATTTTTTGTACTGATCTCTTTTGTGTTATTCTTCATTGTTATTTTTGGGTTATTTAATCTACATATAATTGTTAATGTTTATTGCTTTGATCTACCTGAATCCTCAAAAGTACCCATTCATAAAGGCACATTTCACATCCATGGGATGAATTCTCAATTTCTTTTGTCTTGCTCAGGAAATCAACATTCTAAAAGTCTTTTTCTTTCTATGGGAAAATTTCCCTTGGTAATCAATCTCATACCTCTATATGTATCCTTTAGCAACTAATCTTGAATTTTGTCTCTCAGCACTCCCATTACTATTGTACTTAGTCTTGTAGACCCATTTCCTACAAATCTTTCTTTTGTCATGTGGAAGCTCTATAAGCTCGCAAGTAGCATTAATATGAATAAAATGTATCTATTCTTGCATTTATTGCACCTAACCCTCATTAATACATAAATATTCAAAAACATGGTGGTTCAAAATTAGCTTTTGAAAATAAATAAAAATTATTGTCTCATATCTTTGTTGAACTATGGTGTCATTAGTGTTGACATTGATGTCAACTTATAGTGTAGTAAGTATGTGTTGAATTAGTGTGGTGTTGATGAGATGACAACCTCTAGTATGGTTGTGGTATTAAGTGTACTATTTGTGTAGTAAGTGTCAACCTCTAGTGTGGATCTATGATCAAATTTTTTTTGTAGTGTTGAGTAAGTGTTTCTAATGCACCATGTTCACCTAGTTTCTAAATGCTTTTGAGAAAAAAAAATTAATGAGTGTCTAGGCGAAAAAAGTGTCTTAAGTGTTTTGCTCCACATTTATTCTATCTTGAAGAGGCCTTGTGTTGTTTGGATGTGATGATCAGAGGTCTTCATAGGTATTATATATAATGCTTCAAGTTTTGGATCATGTGGTAGTGAAAGATGTGCTTGTAAGAGTTTTGTCTGTGAAGTAGGTTGTCTGGGAGAAATGAAATTGCTCTGCATTGAGATTTCTTGTCTTGCATATTTTGGGATCTGTTAATTTTTACTATATCTACCTTTCCTTGGATGGGTTAATGTTCAATTTTTTTGCAAGCTTGGATTCATTACTTGTATCTAGTGGTAGTTTGATTGGTTACATAAAATGATAATTTTCTTAAAATTTATGTGGTTGTGGAAGTGTTGTTGCATATTTAATTAATGTTGGAATATTCTAGAATGTTTAATAATGTCGCTAAGTGGTTTGTAAGTTTTTTTTATAATTGAGAGGTTGAATGTTATTGCTCGGTAAGTGTTTATGTTAGTTTGGATGACCTAGTGTGTTATTGTTGAGTGTAGATGTTCTTTGTTGTTTGTTGAAGCATGGTGTAGTTTTTTAGTGTATATATGGGTCCTAGTTAACCTCTAGTGTGGTTTTCCTTCACTTCTTTCCATCATGGAGGTTTTTTGTGCTGACCTATTTGGTGGTTGCACATTTGAGATGCATACATTTCATTGAGGCCAACTTGGAGAATATTTTTGAGGTTGTGAATGATATATATACAAGGTCAACCATGTGATGCAATGTGTGTTGCAAAAAATGAATGTGTGTTGAGATATGAGTGCAAGCTTGAATGCTTAAGTCTATTGGAAGTAGTGAGTAGAATTTTTCTACATTTTCAGTTTGCTAGAAGTTGTTGGAGGTAGTGAGATGAACGTTACAAATGGTGTAGAATTATTGTGGTGGATTATCCTATTGCTTTCAGGTTGTGGGCCTCCCTATAATAGACTTCTATTATTTTTATTCCAAATAGTGAGTCCTTGGTAATGAGCCCTTGGTAGTAAGCCCTTTGTAGTGATCCCTTCTTTCATTTATTTTTGACATTTAGTGCTTTGGGAAGTGAGCCTATTGTAATTGGATTTCATATATAAAGTTGATCCTTGTCTTGGTTTTTCCCCAATTAGGGTTTTCCACATAAAATTTGGTGTTTTATTGTATATGGCTATTGATGTGTTGTCATTTTATTTTTTATACTAATAATGGTTTTAAATATTAATAAGGGTTTGAATATTAATGAGGGTTTGAAGGTTTAAATGTACAATATATTCACCCCCTCTCATTTTTATTGTGTGTCTAGCAATTTGTATTAGATAAAAGGTTCCTTTAAATAAATCCTAACTACTTGAGGTAGATTTGGATGCCTTTTAGGAAAGGTGTCAAATATTTTGAATAGGACAACTGAGAGGGGGATGGGGTGAATCAATTTTCACTGAGTTAAACTTTCAATTCAATCACTAGACCTAATTCTTAATACTTCTTAAATTATTAATCACCAAATGCCAATGCAGAAACTTAAATCGAACCCATAAACACAATAACACTAGATTTATGTGGAAAACCCAATAAGGGAAAAAAATTGATGATGATTAACTCAAACTATAGAGAATATCATAACTTATTACAAGAGGCTCACTCCATAAAATAAGGCTCACTACTAGAACAAGAACTCATTGTCTAGAAAAAAGGACTCATTGTTTGATAGGGCTAATAACTCAAACGGCTTGCTACAACAAAGATACAAATAAGACAAAGAAGAATTGTTAAACAGAGACTACAATCCCAATGTAACAAAGGATTGCACCACAATCACTCACAAACATGGATGAATGATAGAGTTCACCTTTTTCTCACTACATCAAAAAACTTAGAATTATGCTTCATAATGATCTTCCACACTCACATTAAAAATGCTCTCTAAATAGAATCAATGTCACATCTAACTACACTTTATCTTTTCTCTTATCGCTCTTCTTCTTCGCTCTTGTATATCTCTTCACCACTAACTCATCTTGTATTTATACCATCTTCAACTTTGAAACATATTTGAAGTTCGCCATCCAAATTAAAATTAAAATTAGGTAAGTGCCAAAACATCCTAGGGTGTAATTAGAATGAGGGTGACAAAAACACATGCTTCAAGGGACCCAAAAATATCCAACACATTTCATCAACCCCTAAAGTAGTATTTCATAGAAGGTCAGCCAAACCAGTTTAAAACACATAGAACCATTAAGCATGAATCTTCCAGATGTCAAAACTATCTTCAATAGAAATAGGGTAACTCAACTCTAGAAGCGCAAGTCATAAGATTTCATCAAATATAAATTTGAACCAATAACATTTCTCCCAAACCTCAACTAAAAACATAGAAAACCACAATTCACAACTGGTGAACAAAACTTGCACTATAGAATGAATCAACAACCAAAAATATGGATATAGAATCTTCTAACAACCATGAACAAGATGTCTAAACCACACAAACATATGAGAAAAATTGGACCAAAATCTGGAGCAACCACTAAATACCTACAAAATATCTTCATTACAATTTTCTCAGTATCATCGACATATACAACTAGTAGAAACTAGTTGATAGCCAGTTGATTGGTTGACATCAATGAAAACACCTTCAATCTTTCTATTCTTGCAAAAATATCCCCCTTTGTCATTGATGACAATACATGATGTGAAAAACCATCAAAGAAAGCATACTAGCTTTGAATACACTTTTTTGTTTCTCCCTCTTAAGTAGATAATCTCTTATACACTTCCTTTTATTTCACATTCTTCTTCTTCCATTTTTCCTCACTCTTTTTTCACATTCTTCTTCTCCACATTTGACATCAATGGAAAAGGAAAAAGAATATTTTACATTGATTTATCCTTGGACATAAAAAAAATAATACTCACAATGACAACACCTGATACTACCTAATCCACCCAAGAGGTAGACACCAAAACATTAATCCAGGATAAAGATAGATCCATTGATCCACTAGATTGATGCATCTCCATATGTATCTAGTTCAAGAAACGAGGAGTAATAACCTCAACTTCTCTTGGAGATACTCAAAAGTATCTTTCAGAAGAGCCTTCGTGAAAATATCAAAAATTTGATCCTTCATCGAAACATACTCAAGATTTACTTCATTCTCCATGAATTCCTCTCTCAAGAAATGATACCTAATAGATATATATGCTTCATCCTCAAGTGCATCACCAAATTATTTGAAATGTTAATTGCACTTATAAAAAGAAAATAGAAATGGGATCATCATATAAAATTGTGATATCTTTCAATGTTTTTTTCATCCATGGAACTTGTGTACAATAAGATGCAACAACAATATTCTCATTTTCAACAATAGACAAGGAGACTGAATCTTGATTTTTACTCCACCATGCCACCAATCTACATCTAATAAAGAATGCACCACAAGTTTTACTTTTTTTTTTATCTACACATCTTGCCCAATCTACATTTGTATAGGCACTAAGTGTAAAGTCAATATTTTTAGGATACCATAATCCATAATCTGTATTGCCATTCAAATATCTTAATATTATTTTAACATCAGCAACATGTGTTTCCTTAGGATCTTCTTGAAATCTATCCACAAGACAGACAACGTGCATGATATCTGGTCTAGTAGCAATCAAATATAATAGTCCACCAACCATAGATCTATACTTTCTCTGATCATCCTTAGGTGAATTATCATATTTACCCAATTTGCAACAAGACCCCATAGGAATTGTAGTGTCCTTTAATAAGTTTAACAACTAGGAATATGAATTCCTCTACTCAAAGATTTGGGCGTCACAACTGGCAATCATAACCTGCTAAAGAACCTCATGTAATCATCAACCCAGGGACATGAACTTGAAATGGGCTAGCACAATATATGCACTAATCACCTTTCCCAAACATGCATAGCTTCCTAATGATGCTTAAACTGGAATTTGAATTACTAAAATCAAATCTACTTGGATAAACTTGCTCAAAAATGAAAATTGAAATAAAAACTATTCTGCATCTAGTGGTTGCAGGAATAGTTGACAACTCTGTGTTTCTGCCAGCTATAGGAATAGTCACATTAACCTCTATGAAAGGAAATGCAGCTATTCTAACTTGCAGAAGGAAAGTATGGAAAGTTCCCTAAGTGGGCCCCCTTAGGTAATGCCAAAGGTAAACAATAGATTAGGCAGAAAACTTCATAAATTTTATTGATTCCAAATAGACAAGTACATAGCACTCAATCTCTTCACTATATTTCTGAAAACTGAAAATGTGTTACAACAACAATCTTCCAACCCTTTCTCTGAAGGAGAATGGGCTACTAATTGAAACTAATTCTAAATGACTAACTAATCTTCCCTCATAAAATGGGAAGTCTTTATTAAAATTAACTAACCTAGTAAAGAGGTGGATGGAAATGAAAGAACTAAGTCAAATCAGTTCATCAATCTTAAAGTGCCATCATCCTAGATTTATGTGCCATCAAGATGCCTGTGCTAGATTTCTGAAACACTTCACTTCTATGACGGATGAGTTGAAACTGCCTCCCTATTCTTTTGCTGCTGAACCAGTCTTCTTTAATTTGGTCTTCTATCCTTCAAGTGAGAATTGAATTCCTTCCTCCAATTGTGGTACTTGCAAAATATCTTGATAGCTATCTTTGATGTAGAAAGTTAGCTCAACACATTCATCCTTAAAAATGATTCATCACTTTATTTATTCATTCATTTAAGCATTAATCTTAATCAAATATTATTCCAGACATGGTTGCAGGAAATTTTTTTCATCACACAAGGTTATAAGGCATCCATCAAACTAATAAAAAATTTCAAAGTAATAATCATGGAAGGACTTAGCATAATATACTTATTATATTAAGCATAAAAAGTTCATGTCTTAACCCATAATTAGCACTAAATGTTTGTTTTAGGATAATGAAAAGCATAAAAGTGTTTGTAAAAGTATGATCTAAATGTGCCAAAAACTTGGCTCATCATTCCCCTCAACCATCTACTTGTTGGACCCTTCAGCAAGTCTAGCATTTCTTCTTCTAGCAAATTATCTCAAATCAGCATTTTGTTATTGTCCACACTCTCCATGCTAGAAACTTTAGAAGTGAGCTCGCATTGCCTCCAGCCTTTGCCATATGTTATCCTCGAAACTCCTGTTATATATGTTGTTGTCCCCTTGTATAGCTAATAATGACCATAGGAGAATAGGCGGTTGCATAACCAAGGGCAACTATTTCTCCCTTTTTGTCTTGGCATTCCTCAGGTATCTTTTTTCCCTTCTGTTTGCTACATACAAGGTGTTGGGAGTGTATGGTTCTTCCTTTTTTAATTGAAATGAGAGATGTTCCCATCTTTTTTGAATGTGTAGATTTGCAACACCAAGATCATTGTTTATAATTTGGGAATATTGAGAAAATACTTCTTATCTTAAAAGCTCAATCAATGGCTTAGCTCTTTCATCTCTCCATAGTTTCTTCCAATCAAAGTAGATACCCATCCCATTCCTTGATTCATTCCTCCCAGATAGTGGCATATTGACCTCATCATGCTTGTGGCTATCAATTTTTTCCCCTCTACTTATCTCATTTGTGATCCAAGAGATCAGAGCGCTAATGTGAATATTGCCAACATAACATAAAGGGTTCCATTCCTTATCCTGGGATACAGCTAAACTATGCAAATAAAATTCACATAGGAGATTCCTGATGTGCAGAGGTGAATCCCTATATGCCACATAAAATTCTTGAGGGGTATCTAAAGAAGGGTTTTTACTTTTCCAGATTCTAATTAGTTGGAAGTTCAAATACAACTCCTTGAGGTACATTGCATAAATAGGTGAAGGTGCTCAACATTGCATCAGTCATGGAACAAGATCTACTACCTGGTTGAGAGTGTCAGTTAAGTTAGCATTTTCCAGATTCTTTTTCTAGATTATCCTTTGTAATCTTTCAATTTCAAGTGCAGAAGTAGTCTATAGATGCTGGAGTTCTTCAAAACATGCCATTCCTACAGAAAAGTTTGTGACATGGAGTGGAGGCCTATGATTATAACTTACTACAGGTGACCCCTGTATTTCTTCAATTACATCCACTTTTCCTTATTCTTCTTCTCCAATTACCTCTGTATTATTTGATTGTTCAAAGTTTTCCTATCCTGAATTATCATTTTGTTGCCAACCTTCTTGTTCTTCCTGAGCACCAAGAATCTCATTAGTTATATCAATGCTTTCGCCCTCTTTTTCTTACAGAAACAAAATTTTTACCTCCTCAACACATCCCTCTCCTTTTTGCAGTTGTTCTGCTATCCCCTTCTGTATTTGTTCTGCAATGGTAGCTAATTCATCTAGGCCAGCTCCTTCTAGTGTAATCACAACTTCCTCAATAATAGGTTCTTCTTCTCCCAGTATAGGACTGGAAGTGTCTGGGGTTGGTGGTGCGGCTGGAGTAGCATCAAGTGATTGGCAAGCTACCTGGTTCTGGAGTCTAGAGCTCCTTCTTATGGAATTAGGAATTGTCTTATTATTTTTTGAGGGTTTTGTTATAGGAACAAAGAAGTTTTCCTTTTGCTTTCTTTTTACAGGTTTAGGGGTTGCCACAATGGGTGACTTCCATTTCTTATCCTTGGAAGTAGGCTCAGGATTCTTGATAGGGATTTGTGTTGATTACTTGGAATTTTTTTCAGAAAGAGGAATGTCATCCTGTGAATCGGATGATTCCTGAGTAGGGGACATAGCAGTAGAGGTCTACCCTATGGATTGGGAGGTTGCTTACTTGAAGGTAAGAGGTTTCCCTCTATGTCCAACATTTTGAATTTTAGGGTTAAAATTGACAATGAATTCCTCTGAGGTCATTCCTGATGCATCTTGAACAGACTTTTCAACAAGTAATTTCATAAGGCAGTGGTGTGATACAAAGTTAAACCTACCCTTTTTAAATTTAGTAGCACTATTAGATAGCAAATTTTAAAGGAAGTCAGGAATATTCATCAACAATCCATGGCGTAAATAAGACAAAAGTTTGAAGTGATAAGAATGCAAGATTGAAAACCTACCTTCACAGGTTTTGTATTTGATTATATATCCTGCCCATGACACCTATTTCTATGGTAGACTCATCCTTTGTGCACCTTTCTTATCTACCCATAGAGGAAGATTATCTAGCCAAGTAAACTCTTCCTTGGTGCTTCTTGCATCCCTTCCTCTAGGAAATGTCTCACCGACTTGAGGTAATCCTGTTATCTCTGCAATTTTGTCAATTGATGCATTCACCATTATACCTCTAACTTTTGCTTCCCCTTCTTGAAATGTCTTTGTGAACTCCTCTGCAATGTCTAGATCAAAAGCTCCGAGCTTCAAGAAGTAATTGAGCCACCCATATTGCCTAAATGGTGGCACATGTAGCACATCCTGCAATAGAATGTTATGGTCTATAGGCTCATGCAAAATCGGCTGGCCTCCTATCTCCTTAGTTCTCTGTAATTTAATTCTTTAGGAAATGCTCACCTAGCTTTTCCAAATTGAACTTCCTATAACTTAATTCTACAACACTTTTCCTCTCCCCTCAACAGAAACTTTTGAACCACTCTTCAAAAGTTGCAGAAAATTAGGGAAAGCAATTTGAGCATACAATCTTATTGAAGGAGAGATTAATCATGGATCGATGAACTACATTTAGGTTCATTATTGTAGGAAGTAAATACTGTTTGATCATTAATTGTAGATTTCAAATATCCGGGGTTCATGACAACTTGATATGACAAAGCTTGTGGTGGCAGCGATAATGACATGGCAAATAGTTATGACATAGAGAAAAGTGCTCATTCATGTGGAAAAGTAGAAGGAAATGGAAACCATATAGGAAATATGTTTGTGCTAATTAATACTAAATTAAATGTAATAAATAAAACAACTAAGCAATTAAAAGTTAAGTGGAGCTCACCTAGATTCACCATAATTACTTGATGTGACTTCACTTCTTCATTGGGATATGTGATTCAGAGAAATGTGGATGAGATGGAGAATGACAAGTGGATGAGGTGGCGGAAAGAGTGTGAGTGTATAGATTGCGAATGAAGTGATTGAATGGAATGGGGATCTAGCAGATGACCCCTTTATTATGACAGTTGAAAGTACTTTTATGCATGGCTTGGGGAATTGAGTCGAGACTCAATTCCTTTTACTGCAGGATCAATGGCCTCTTGCACAAATTCGAACTGATTCAAAAATTCTTCCCTGTCAATGGGATTGTAGTAGATCTTTAGGCGATCCCCATTGACTAACAGCTTGAACCGGACCTCATCAATGGTCCTCAATTCTAAAGCACCATTTATGAATACCTCTTCTATCTCATATGTACCCAACCATCTAGTTTGTAGTTTGCCTTGACTGTCCTTATACTGTAAGTCATAAAGTAGAGCCCAATCTCCTGCTTTGAATTTCTTTTCCTTGATGTACTTATCATGCCACCTTATCTGTTGGTTTTGTATTATCTCAGGGTGTTGCAGGACATTCATTCGGAGCTCATCTAGGGCATTGAGCTGCATGAATCATTCCTTTTGTGCAGTTGTTAAGTCTATGTTCATTTCCAAGGCTATTCTAAGAGTTTTATGTTCAAGCTCTATTGGAATCATAGTTGTTTTTCCATACACCATTTCAAAAGTTGTATATCCTATAGTAGTCTTCCATGTAGTTCGGTAGGCCCATATAGCTTCTAGTAACCTTGCAACCCAGTCCTTTCTATGCAAATCTATATTTTTAGTCAAAATTGTCTTTATGTCCCTATTGGTGATCTCTACTTGGCCATTAGCTTGTGGATGATAAGGAGTTGATTTCCTGTGCCTTATTCATTTACTAAGGCTGTTATAAGTGTAGAGGTAAATTGTGCCCCTTGATCTATCACTATTTCCCTAGGGATAGTAAATCTGGTAAATATTTCCTCATAGAGGAATTCTGCTACTTTATTGTCCCTAGCATGCTTCATAGGTCTAGCTTCTACCCATTTTGTTACATAATTTGTGCATACAAGGATGTAGGACTTACCATTTGAAGGTGGATCAATTGGTCCTACAAAATTCAGTCCCCATTTGTCAAAGGGTGTAATAATAACTTGTGGAAATAGAGGAATCTTATCTGATCTGGTTGGCCTTCCCATCCTTTGACATCTATCACATCTTCTGGTGCATTTGGCTTCATTTCTATGCAGCGTTGGCCAATAGTAGCTAGTATTTAAGATTTTCATTGTTGTCCTTTTTGCAGAAAAATATCCACCACATGGTTCATCATGGCTTGCATGTAGTATATCATGAGTATCTTCCTCTCATACACATCTCCTCATAACTTGATCTGGCCTTGTATAAAACATGCAATCTGCAATCCAAGAGAAATTAAAGCTTTTCTCTACTAATAATTTATTTTCTTTAGGTGAGAACTGAAGAGGAGTTCTTCCTGTAGCCAGATAATTTGCTATATGTGCATACCATGGATGAATAACTTTGATGGAAAACAAATATTCATCAGGGAAGGAATCCTCAATAAGTGTAGAACTATCTTTCCTTTCAATTTTGGACAATAAATCAGCAAGCACATTGGCCTTACCTGGCTTGTCCATAATTGTAATGTCAGATTCCTGCATTAGCAACAACTATCTTGCCAGTCTCCCTGCTATTGAGCTTTTGTTCATGAGATACTAGATTACTACATGATTAGTATGGAAAAATATCTAATAACCTATGATGTAATTCCTGAATTTATTGAGGGCATAGATGATTGCCAACATTTATTTTTCTGTAACAGTGTAGTTTAGTTCAGCCCCCTGCAGATTTTTGCTGATGTAGTAGAGTAAATGTTCTGTTGAACCACTTTTTTTTCCTAATAAAACACCAATGGAATAATCTAATGCATCAGTATGAATATGGAATGGAAGTGACCAATCAGGTCCTATTAAAATAGGTGTTGTGTAAGAGAAATTTTCAAATCAAGCAATGCTTTTTCACATTCTTCTGTCCAAGTAAAATCTGCATCTTTCTTCAGCAAACTGTATAGAGGGCCTGTTGTTTGGCTGAATTATTTGATGAATCTTCTATAATATCCAACATGTCCTAGAAAGCTTCTCATTTCCTTTTGGTTGGTGGGGATAGGTAGATTAGAGATTACTTCAATCTTGGATGGATCAACCTATATTCCTGGAACAGAAATATAGTGACCAAGCACTATTCCTTCTTGCATCATCATGAAGCACTTTTGACTATTTAGTGACAGGTTATGATCTTCACACCTCTATTGTACCTTATTCAAGTTGGCTTGAGCTTCCTCAAATGTTGCACCATAAATAGTAAAGTCATCCATTTATATCTCCATGCAGTTATATGAGATGTCTAAGAAAATACTTATTACTGCTCTCTGGAAAGTTGCAGGTGCATTGCAAAGACCAAAAAACAAAACAGAGTAGGCAAACGTTCCCCAAGGGCATGTAAAAGTAGTCCTTTCTTGGTACTTTGGAGCAATCTTGATTTTATTATATCCAATGATCAATGAAGGGTAGAGGAATATAATCTTTCTTTGTTGCCAAGTTGAGCTCTCTATAATCTACACATACTCTCCATTTTCCTCCTTTCCTAGGAACAATAACCAGTGGGGAGACCCACTGACTATCCGAGATTGGGTAGATAAACACAACTGTTAACATTTTCTGCAATTTTTCTTTAACAATTTCTCTCAAGGTTGAATTGATTCTTCTTTGAGGTTGTCTGATAGGTCTGAACTCACTCTTAATGAATATGTGATGTGTGCAAATTTTTGGGTCTAAACCCTTCATATCACCATATTCCCAAGCAAAAGTTGACTTATGTGTGGCAAGCATTTTGACCATAGATTCCTATTGCTCACTGGTGAGGTTTTCGTTGATACTCAAAGTTTTTCCTACTGCTACCTCCACTTGTGAGGTTAGCTCAACCATAGACACTTTAAGCAGAAATGGCATTTCTACCCCGTGAGGCAATAAGGTGTGTAAGTAGTTAGTTGTTATAGGATAATGAGCTGATGTAGGCGGAGGAAGAATGGTCTGCAAGGAGCATCAATTTTTTTCACAATGAGGGTGTTCAAAACCATAATTATTTAGTAGGACATTGGTCAGTATCTCTTCCTCTTATTGTTGTACAATGAAAGGCCCCCTGGTAGTCATTATGAGATGAGCCATAGAGTTCACTCCCTCTTTTTCTTCCAGATCTAGCCAAACAGCCTGTCCAAACTCAAGTTGGGGCTGGGCTGGAGAATAAAGGGTAAGTTTCTTTGTGTTATACCCATCAGATATTGTCATATTACCTAACCTACAACCAATGTAAGCATCAGCAGTGACCAACCAAGGTCTTCCTAGAATAATAGGGTATCCCTCTAATGATGCTTTTGGGGATAAAACCATAAAGTCTGCAGGATACTCCCAGGAATCCAAAGTGACTACCAGGTCTTCAACTACCCCATCAGGTTTGACATTTGAGCTATCTGCAAGCTGTAGTATTGTAGGTGTAGCCCTTAGGTCTAAAATACTAATTTTTACAACAAGGTCCTTTGTCATGACATTGACAACTGCACCAAGATCTACTAAAGCATTTTTAATTTGCACCCCATTAATATTGATCTCCACAACATGACTGCCTAGGTCTGAATATTCTGGGATGGTAAGTTTCCCTAGCATCAAGTCAGAGAGATGTCCTACGACATGGACAATTTGAGGATCTTTCCTTTTCCTACCTAGCTTCTTCAAACATGCCTCTTTGATAGCTCTGCTATATATAGGTACTTCTTTGATTGCTTGGAACAATGGAATTTTCACACATATATGATTTATTTGATCAAGGATATCAAAGGTAGGGTCCTCTTGCTTTGGTACAATTTCACCTTCCAATCTTTGTGGAAAAGGAGGTGACTGTCTATTAGATACGTTAGGTAATGATGGAGTCTGTATTGGCCATGGGGTTGAACTAGGTCATTGGTATTTTCTTGCTCAATTTCCTCAATTGCTAATTTAGAGATTGTGGGAGGAGATGGTGTGGGTAATATTGTTCTTGAACGTAAGTTGATATTATTCAGGTTGAGAGCATAGACAGGCTAATGATTAGGGTCAGTAAAATACACTTGTTGTTGTTGTTGGTTATTTGGATTAGGTGTTGCTTGAGCAAGCAGTTGGGTTGGATTTGGATTTTGGCTTTGACTAGCTACAGGTGGTGGCATAATTGATTGCTACTGGGGTTGCTATTGGGGTTGCTGCAGGAAACCAATGGGTGGATTTGACCATTACTGGCCTCCCCTCCATTGGTTAGACTACTGCCAATTCCCCCATGGAGGCTACAACTAATTTTGTTGTGGTGACTACTAGTTCCCTTTAGGAGATTGTTAACAGTTTTACTGAGTATTTGGCCAAGGACTATTCCATTAAGGTTGGGAGTAGGGACTATAATTTGGAGGGTACTAGTTCTGCCACTAACTATTATATGAACCAAATTTTGCAAAGGGTCCTAAGGCATACCTTGTGTTGGGGCCCATGGCCTGCATTGAGCAACAAAGAACACTTCTTCCTCTCCTTCAATGGTTTTGAACTCAGTGGGAAGATGTTGCACCTCCAAATTTTCCACTGCTTTGCATTTGTAATCCTTCTTCCTTTGTTTGTAGTGAGGGCAATATTCAACTAGCATTGCCTCAGCTTCCTCTTTCTTCCTTCTAGCTTGGATTGTATCCAATTGAGTAGCTACATCACTGATGATATCCTTCTTGAAGTCAGACAAGAGATTAGTAATCTCCCCCTTAGATACTCTAGAGCCACTTCCTTTTATAGTAGAGGGTCTAGACCCCCTACCCTTCTTCACAGCTGCTCTGGAGTAATTAAGATGGATTTTTTAGATATCATCCCAGTCACTTTGGGTGACATCACCTCCTACCGTGAGGTCCAATGCCTCCATGCAGGTATCATTAACTCCTCTTAGAAAGAGAAGTTTATGTGATTCCTCATTCAACTCATGTTGAGTATTCTTCTACACACTGAACAAAAACCTTGACACATAATCCTCCAAGGTTTCATCTTCTTTTTGTGACATTTTGAAGATGTCATCTCCTCTCATAGCATTCCCTCTACAATATTATTTATATTTTCTCAAGAAGAAATCCCCCATTACATCCCAAGTAGTAGCTACATTGCTTCCCAATCCCATGAACCACCTCAAGCCTGACTCTTTTAGAGTAGAGGGAAACAACTTCAGCCTATGTGTTGAGGTTGTATAGTCATAGCTTCTACAAAGGATGTCAAATTCAAACAAGGTATGAGGGTCCTCAGTAATAAGTCCATAGAACTTTGGAAGTAATGAGGCAGGGATGTTCTTGAGGTTATTATTATCATGTAGGTCAGGAATTGGAAATGGAAAAGTGGGAGTTGCCATTCTTGGTGGTGCCCCTAGATTAGCTCTTAGCTGATGAATGACAAGGGCAAGTAGATTATTTGATGGGTCCTAGTTGTTGGGAGTTTGCAGATTATTCGGATGTTGAACAAGTGGGTTAAGGTCATCTGGTTCATCAAACAGGTTTAAACTTAGGTTGAACGAAGAAGATGAGGTAACTAAGTCTTGGCCAGCATCTAGATATGGGTCTTCCTGGAAGAGGTTTGATTTGATTTCTTCAATATTTATTCTTCCAGGAAGGAATCTTCCAAATTGGTCTCTTCTTCTAAGCATACAACAAAATTAGGCTAACTATAAAAAAATGCTGGAATGTTGAATCCTAAACTAAATACTTTGAATTAAATTTTGAACTATATACTAGCATGCCTATAATAGGTCCATAGTTTGAAACCATCCCCAACAATGATGCCAAAAATGTAGTGTCCTTTAATAAGCTTAACAACTAGGAATATGAATTCCTCTACTCAGGGATTTGGACGTCACAACTGGAAGTCATAACCTGCTAAAGAACCTCATTTAATCATCAACCTAGGGATGTGAACTCGAAATGGGCTAGCACAATATATGCACTAATCACCTTTCCCAGACATGCATAGCTTCCTGATGATGCTTAAACTAGAATTTGAATTACAAAAATCAAATCTACTTGGATAAACTTGCTCAGAAATGAAAACTAAAAGACAAAATATTTTGCATCTAGTGGTTGCAGGAACAGTTGACAGCTCTATGTTTCTGCCAGCTACGGGAATAATCACATTAACCTCTATGAAAGGAAGTGCGGCTATTCTAACTTGCAGAATGAAAGTATGGACAATTCCCTAAGTGGGCCCCCTTAGGTAATGCCAAAGGTAAACAATAGATTAGGCGGAAAACTTCATAAACTTTATTGATTCCAAATAGACAAGTACATAGCACTCAATCTCTTGACTGTATTTCTAAAAACTGAAAATGTGTTACAGCAACAATCTTCCAGTCCTTTCTTTGAAGGAGAATGGGTTACTTATTGAAACTGATTCTAAATGACTAACTAATCTTCCCTCATAATATGGGAAGTCTATATTACAATTAAGTAACTTAGTAAATAGGTGGATGGAAATGAAAGAACTAAGTCAAATCAGTTCATCAGTCTTAAAGTGCCATCATCCTAGATTTAGGCACCATCAAGACGCTTGAGCTAGATTTCTGAAACACTTCTCTTGCATGGTGGATGAGTTGAAACTGCCTCCCTATTCTTTTGCTACTAAACCAGTCTTCTTTGATTTGGTCTTCTATCTTTCAAGTGAGAATTGAATTCCTTCCTCCAATCATGGTACCTACAAAATATCTTGATAGTTATCTGTAAGGTAGAAATTTATCCCAACACATTCATCCTTTAAGATGATTCATCACTTTATTTATTCCTTCATTTAATCATTAATCTAAAGAAAACATTATTCCATACATGGCTGCAGGAAGTTCAACAGTAGAGGTTGTAGGAAAGGTTTTTCATCACAAAAGGTTATAAGGCATTCATCAAACTAATAAAACATTTCAAAGTAATAATCATGGAAGGACTTAGCATAATATAGTTATTATATTAAGCATAAAAATTTCATGTCTTAACCCATAATCAACACTAAATGTTTGTTTTAGGATAATGACAAGAAAAAAAGTGTTTGTAAAAGTATGATCTAAATGTTCCAAAAACTTGGCTCATTAGGAATACTTATCATTTTGGAACCATGCATCCCAATCTTCTTCAACATCTCTCTCACATAGACTGTGAAATGAAAATTCCTTTCTCTATTTGATTAATCTATAGCCCAAGAAAGAAATTCATCTCCCCAAACATAGACATTTCATTCTTTCTACATCTCTTCTACAAACATCTTACACATATTTTCATTTCGTCTAAAGATAATATCATCAACATACACAACTGCAATCAAGATTTTTTCATTTTCATTCTTAAAGTACATATTATTAGTTTTCGTACCTTTGTTAAAACCTTTCTGAATCAAATACCTATCTAACCTTGTATACCAAGCTCTAGGAGTTTGCTTCAATCTATATAAAACTTTCTTCAATCTAAACACCATATCCAATTGATTTGTCAATTGGAATTCTTCTAGTTGTTGCATATAGAATTCTTCTTCTAGCTCACCATTCAAAAATGTTGACTTGACATACATTTTATAGACCTTAAATTCTTTATAATTAGAAAACACCAAGAAAATCCTTATAGATTTCATTCTTGCTACCAGAGAATTTTTTTCCTAAAAATCAATGACTTCAACTTGTGAGTAACACTTACACACAAACCTTGCTTTGTTTCTAACCACTTCTCCATTCTTATTCAACTTATTTCTAAATACCCACTTCAATCCAATGATTTTTTTGTCTGTCGATCTTGGGACTAATTCCCAATTCCAATTCTTCTCAATCTACATAATTCTTTCATTTCTTCCTTACAATTTTCATCTTTATAGGCTTCACTTATAGTCTTTGGTTCAATCTCAGATAGTAAACATAGATTCAGTTCACCAACAACTGTGCTTCTAATTAATACACCTTTTGTCTTTTCTCCAATAATTATGCTTTCTGAATGATTCTTCTATACATATATAGGTGTCTTAGGGGACATCACTAGAGCATCTTGCTTCTCTTGGTCATCTTTCTCCTATTCTTCCACAATTTCTTCTATTCTCACACAATCATGTTCATCAGATACATATCCATCAATGTCAATAGAATTCGTCATTTTAACATCAACCTTGACATTGAAATTTCTACAATATTTCTCAATATTTTATTGAAGCATCTATATGCCTTGATTTTAGTAGAATATCCAAGGAAAATTCCATCATCACTTCTTGCATAAAATTTCCCAAAGTTTCTTCATCTCTTCTAATATAACATTTGCTTCTGAATACCTTAAAATATTTACCTATTGGAATTCTTCCATGACATAGGTCATAGGGATTCTTTGTATTGTTTTCTCTTGCTTGAACTCAATTGAATACATAAACAATAGTATGAATAGATTCTTTCTAGTAGAATTCTAGTAAACTAGCCTCAGTAATCATTTATCTAGCAACCTCTTAAACTGTTATATTTTTCCGTTAAACAATTGCATTCTATTGATGAGTTCTCAAAGAAGATAGCTATCTCTTTATTCCATGCACTTCACAAGAAATATTAAACTCATGGGATGTGAATTATCCACCTCTGTTAGACCTTAAGCATTTTATCTTCAAGTTCACTTCATTTTCAAGCATAGCTTACAATCCCTTGAATCTATCTAATGCATCTAATTTCTCTCTAAGAAATGTAACCCATGTATATATATAATAATCATCAATTAAAATAATAAAGTACCTTTCACCAAGTAGACTCTCTTGTGGGACCATAGAGATTTCTATGAACTAAATCTAGTAGTCTAGTAGTAGACTGTTCCTTTGATCTGTAATGATTTCTTTCTTGCTTTCCAAACTGGCAATTCCTACAAATAACATTAAAAGGATTTGTAATTCTTGATAAATCTCTCACAGCCTTAGCAACACTAATCCTTGCCAAGTTACCAAAATTCATGTGACACATTCTCCTAGGTCATAACCAACTATCATTAATCTGAGTCATAAAGCATCCTCCATAAGCACCCTTAAGTTGATCGATATTCCCTTCAGATTTCTTTCCTGGAGAAATCAATGTTCTCGATCCTTTTTTGGATCTCACATCTCTCATCCTTAAATAAAAGATCATATGATTTTTTTCACATTTGACCAACACTCAATAGATTATTCCTTAAGCCCTTAACATAGTAGACATCATCAGTATGATGCTTTTGATCAAAACTTGCAGAACCTATCCCATAGACTTTAGCACTAGTATCATCTCCAAACAGAACCAAGCCTCCATTATATTTTCCAAGCTTAATAAACTTATTTTTATCACCATTCATGTGATGTGAAAAAACATTATCAACCACCCACTATTTTTTTTCTTGTTTAGTATGTAGGGCAGAGATAACCGTACCTTCATTTTTCTCCTTCCCCGAAGGGCTTTCCTTTACCATTTTTTCAGAATTAGTAGAAGTAGGTTCATCCTTAATCACCAAGAAAAGGAATTCATTGTCATAAAGAACTTCATATTTTGAATCCCCATCATATATACTAGCATTCACATTCACATAATAAGCTCTATTAATATTCTTTCCTTTCTTTTCTTTCTCATATCTTTCTTTATTCTTTTTGGCTCTTTCTCGACACTTTGCAGCATAATGACCTATTTATCTACAACTAAAGCATTTGAAGGGAAACTTACCATAGCCTTTCCTCATCCTTCTTACAAATTTAGCTTATATTTCATCAAATTTTTCTTCATCTGGATCTTCAGCTTTTGTAGCTTTAAAAGTAGTCTCTGATTTGCATCCATTCCTTAGACTCAACTTCCTCATCTCATAAGATTTCAAAAATCCTAATAGTAGATCCTTAGTGTAGGTCTTATAATCTATAGTCCACTCAATAGCACTCACCTTCTCCCTATAAGCATCGAGAAGAGTTCTAATAATCTTCTTTACAATCCTAGTTTCATCTATTGTAGCAATAAGTCCTCACATTCTGGCCACTATCTCATCCAATCTCTATACATAAGCTTTAATATTCTCATCTTTAGACATGTGTATAAGGTCAAAATGTGTCTCCAAATTTTGTAGTTGTGCCTCTTTATCTCTTTCATCACCATCATGTGCTCTTTCCAAAACATCCCATACTTCCTTAGCAATCTTCAAATTTTGTACCTTATTCAACTTGGTATGTACTAGACAATTCTTCAAGATGTATTTCACCTTATTTTTCACTTTGTTTGCTTTGATCTCATTAGGGGCACTCAAACCATTAGTAGGAGAAGTGTAAGGATTCTTGTAATATTTCTCCACATCATATTCATAATACTCCAAATATTTGTCCATCAATACTTTCGAGATACCATAATTAGTTCCATGAAACCTTGGATAATCATAAATCATTTTTCCAACCATACTAGACCTTCCTCAAACAGTTAAGCTCTAATACCAATTGTTGAATATGAAAAATTAGAGGGGGGTTGAAATAGTTGTCACTGAATTAAACTTTCATTCAATCACCAGACCTAATTCTTAATACTACTTAAATGATTAATCATCAAATGCTAATGTAGAAAATTAAATCCAACACATAAACACAATAACACTAGATTTACATGGAAAACCCAATAAGGGAAAACCCACTATGAGGATTAACTCACACTATAAAGAATATCAAAACTGATTACAAGAGGCTCACTACCTAAAATAAGGCTCACTACAAAAATACAAACTCACTATCCAATAGGGCTAACAACCTAGAGGGATCACTACCACAAAGATTAAAAAAAGACAAAGAATACTTGTTACAAAGAGACTAAAATTCCAATGCAACAAAGGATTCCACCACAATCACTCATAGACATGCATGAATGATAGAGTTCACCTTCTTCTCATTGCATTCAGAAACTCAACATTAGGCTTTACATTGATTTTCCACACTTGCATCACACACACTCACTGAATAGAATAAATGTCGCATCTAACTACACTTTCTCTTTTCTCGTATCACTCTTCTTTTCTCTTATATATTTCTTCACCACTAACTCATCTTGTATTTATACCATCTTCAACTTTGAAACATATCCAAAGTCAGCAATCCAAATTCAAATTTAAATTAGGTCTGCACAAAAATATCCTATGGTGGAATTAGAATGAGGGTAACCCAAACACATTCTTCAAGGGACCCAAAAATATTTGACATGCTTCATCAACCTCAAAATTAGTATTTCACACAAGGTCAGCCAAAACAGTGTAAAACACATAAAACCATTAAGCACAAACCTTCCAAATACTAAAAATATCTTCAATAGAATCAAGGCAACTCAACTCTAGAACCACAAGTCATAAGAAATCATCAAAGAGAAATCCAAAATGATAACATTTTTCCCAGACCTCAACCAAAAACACATAAAACTACAGTTCACAACTAGTGAACACAACTTGCACAGTACAACAAATCAACAAACAAAAATATGAATATAGCATCTTCTAAAAACCATGAATAACATTGTTTAACCTCACAAACATAGAGAAAATCAATAACAAAATCTAGAGCAATCACTGAATACCTGCAATGTATCTTCATTACAATTGTCTCAATATCCTCAACATACACAACCAACAAAAACTAGTTGATAGCTATTTGACCAGTTGAAATCAATGAAAACACCTTCAATATTTCCATTCTTGCAAAAACATATCCTATGTTAGGTGGAACAAATTACACTTCCTAGAAGGCCATGATAGAAGGCTATATTGTCTCATTAGGGTATGCATATATTGGTAGATGGTCAGCACTCCCCTCAAAATTTGTGGCATGGACTAACCGCCTCTCATGGATCCGTTAATTTTGGATTTTGTATTGAGAATTAATAGGTCAATCTTTTGGTGCAATGACAACTATGGGCCAACAATTGGTATCAGAGAAGGTTCCTCTGAAGAAGTTTAATAAATTGAGGTGATCTAAGATGACATCATACCAGAAGGATAGTCCTAGATTCGATGCTACCAACTACTCTCTGTGGAAGGCTAGAATGGAGGGTCATTTGAAGTGCAGTGGTGAACCCTTCTGGAATATTACAAAGAACATAAATGTTATTCCTCAGAATGGTCCCTCTACTCCTAATGAGATCAAAGAAGCTGAAACTAATATCAGGGATATAGAAGCATTGACAATTGCTCTAGTAGATTCAGATATGACAATTGTGATGGGTTTGAGAACAACATATGAAATCCGGAAGAAGTTGGAAACATTGTATAAAGTATATTCACAAGTGAAAGTTACTAAGCTACAAAGTTTGAAAGGAAAGTGGGAAAAATTGAAAATGAGTGAAGATGCAAATATTATTTCTTTCATGCAAAAAGTAAATAAACTAGTGATGGGTATTAGATGTGCCAGTGGAACCTTGGAAGAAGAAGAGATTTTAGCTAAAGTCCTTAGATCATTGCCTAAATATTACAAAATGAAAGCTCATTCTACTGAAGAGCTTAGGACAGTTAAAAATGTGACAAGAGATATGTTGATTGGTATTAAAGCCAAAGGTGTCAGGTTCAAATCACCTTAAGTAACATTGAGGAGGAGTTTGTTGGTAGATGGCCAGAGCTCCCCTTAGGATTCATGACATGTAATAACCTCCTCCCATGTATCTATCAACTCTGGTAGTTGTATTAGGCATTAACAAGTCGATCTTTTGGTGCAATGACAATTGTGGGCCAACAAAGTATGGAAATCGATTCAATATGGTTATACCATGCCTACTACTTCTCTCCAAAGTGATAATGATATCAAAGAGTATGAGATCAATGGAAAAGAAAGGTATACTATTTTAAGTTGAATTTCTTATTCAAAGCTTATGAAGGTGATAAGCTACAAGTTTGGTAAAGAGATATAGAAGAAGTTGGAAAGTGTTAATGATGGATATGATAGGGTCAAGCAATAAAAGATACAAAATTTCAAAGCCAAATATGAAACCATAAGGATTTCACAAAATGAAGATATTGCAGGCTTCAAGCATAGAGTGGATGAAGTGGTCAATGCCATCAATGGTCTTGGTGGAAAGCTAGAGGAGAGCAAAGTTGTGAAAAATTTATTGAGAACCCTTCTTAAATCTTATAGTTCTAAAGTTTTTTCTATTGAGGAAGCACAAAATTTGGATAAATATTCTAAAGATCAGTTATTTGGTGCTATAACTAATTTTGATTTAAGATAGTTTTTCAAAGATGATTCAAGGAAATAGACTACTTTTAAAGTTAGTAAGAAAGAGAGTAATGATGAATCTGGTCTAGATGATTTTTATGAGGTGGAAGAAAATTCTATGAGAAGACTAAAAAGAGAACTGGAAAAGAATGAGTTAAGTTACCCTTCAAGTGTTTCAATTATGGAAATATAGGTCATTATGCTTCAAAATCTCCAAGAAAAGTTGCTAATGACAAATACAAAGATCACAAAGGAAATTCTATCAAGAAGATTTACTATGTTAAGGAAGACATCTACATATCTAATGATTAGGAATTTGACTCTCCAAATAGAGAAAGTGATGAATGCTTGTTCATGGCTTTGAATGTTGGAACTAATGTTGTTAAGCCTAAAAGATGTGTGAAGTAAATTGCTACGGAAATAGGTCACAACATTGAAGGAACTATGTTTACTACATTTCATGCAAAAGAGGAGAGAAATTACTTGATAATTTATATTGGATGCTCACACCATATGATAGGTGATAAAGGTAAAAATTTTAAACTTGAGAAGTTTAATTGTGGTCTTGTTAAGTTTGGTGATGATACATCTAATCAGATCTGTGGAAAAGGTTCAAGTAGTTTTGATGGAAAACATAAGATAGATGGTGTTCTTTATGTCAAGGGTCTTTGACATAATATTCTCAGTGTAGGAAAAATTTGTAGCAGAGGATATAATATGTTATTTCAATATGGTAGTATTAAAATCAGAAAAGGAAGTTCCAAAACTTTGGTTGTGGTAGGAACAATGATAGAAGGAAATTTTTATCAACTCAAAAGTTCTAGTTGTATGTAATTTATGACTCAAATCAATGAAATTTAGCTATGGAATAGAAGAATCAGTCAAATCAATTTTCATATCCTAATGAATATTAGCTTTGATCAAGCTAAGAGATCTACCAAAAAATAATATGGTTGTTAATGTAATTTGCAAAGAATCTCAAGCGAGAACTTTGGATTTTTAAAATACAAACCTATGTGGACCTACGATAAAAAAATCCCTCAAGGTTCCTAGTATTTTATGTGATTAATTTATGATTACTCTAGAATGACCTGGGTCACCATTTTCAAAGAAAAACTAGAGGATATAGATAAGTTTAAAAGCATTTAAATCTATGGTTGATAATGAAATAGATTTGAAAATCAAGTGTTCAATGTCTGACAAAGGTGGTGAGTTAGTTTAGCAACTTTTGTGAATATCAAAGGATAAAAAGACTTTTATCAAATCATAGGACTCCACAACAAAATGGAGTTGTGGAAAGAAAGAATAAGATAGTTCAAGAAGCAAAACTAACCCTAATGAAGCAAGAAAATCTACCAGATGTCTATTAGAGAGAGGATATTCACAATGTAGTTTAATTTATCAATAGAGGACAAGTAAGATTAAATAGTTCATAGACTCCCCATGAGCTATGGTATGAAAGAAATCCTACTATGAAATATTTTACAATGTTTGGAAGAAAATGTTATATCAAGAGAGATGAAGAAAACTTAGGAAAGTTTGATGCAAGATCAGATGAAGGAATATTCCAAAGATATTCGACAAACAAAAATTCATATAGATACTAAAATAAGAGGCTAAAGAAGATAGTTGAAAGTGCAAGTGTTAAAGTGGATGAAGAACCACATTAGAGCTTAGTGTTGATAGAAGGATATGAATTTGATGAATCCTTTTGTAGAGAGGAAGAAGAAAAAGAGGAAGAGAAATACAAGGAGATATAAATGAAAGAGGAAGAAGGTTTGAAGAAGACTCTTAAGACTCCTAAAAATGTGTAGAAAAATCATTTTAAGGATAAAATCATTGCAAACAAGAGCAAAGGTGTAATGACAATGAGAAAAGTTGCAATTACAAAGGAACAACTAAATATTTGTTTACTATCTAAAGTAGAACCTAAAGCAATGATTAAAGCATGCAAGGATCAAAATTGGAGCAAAGCAATGGAAGAATATTTGAGGTAGATTTTGAAGAATCAAACATGGGAGCTGGTCCTAATAAAAACAAACAAAAATGTTATAGGAACCAAATGGGTTTTCTAGAACAAGTTGAATGAAGATAGAGAAGTCGAAAAAAAGCCTAGGCTTGCGTATAAGGGCTACTCACAAGTGGAAGGAATATATTTTGAGGACAAATTTTCTCCAGTAGAAAGAATGGAGGTCATTAGGATTTTTTTTCATTTTGTTGCACATATAGACTACAAGGAATATCAAATGGATGTTAAGTCTACATTCCTAAATGGTGAGTTAGAATAAGAGGTGTACATTGAAAAACTAGAAGGTTTTACAATATTTGAAGATCATGATATGGTCTGTAGATTGAAAAAGGAATTATATGGGCTCAAGTAGGCTTGTAGAGCTTGGTATCTAAGATTGGATAGGTACTTATTACAACGGTATTGTACATAGAAATATTTACTTAAAATTTAATGGAGTTCAAATCCTAATTGTGTCTTTGTATTTTAATGCCATAATCTTTGAGAGAAATGAGGGAATGTGTAAAAGGTTTGAAGAAGAGATGGAAAATGAATTTGAAATATCAATGTTTGGGGAGATGAATTTCTTCTTTGGACTACAAATCCGTCATTTAAAAAAAATTATACTTATTTCTCAAAAAAAATATGTCAAGGAAATGTTGAAGAAGTTTTGAATGGATAACTTTAAACTAGTATGTACTCCCCTAGTTTCTAGTTGTATATTGAGAAAAAATTATGAATCTCCTAAGATACATCAAAGAAAGTATAGATCAATGATTGGTGGACTATTATATCTAACTGCAACTAGACCAAATATAATACATGTAGTTTATATTGGGGAAATATTTCAAGATCCCAAAGAATCACATGTGGTGGTAGTCAAGAGATTATTTAGATATTTGGATGACAAAAGAAGAACAAGTGGATATGATTTCTTCCTTTGAAATAGTCGGGTTTCTTGATTGAGTAAGAAGTAGGATTTAGTGTTATTATCTATTGTAAAGGTAGAATATATTGTTGTAGCATCCTGCTACACATGGTTGTTTTGTATGAATTAGAAATTGAAAGATATCAAAGTATCATACGATGAACCTATTCATATCTTATGTGATAATACAAGTTTTATCAACATTTTTTATATATTAGAAATAGAGTAAGAACTTAGTACAACTGATAGATATTAATATATCACCTTATAGTTTGTAGAAAAATGAAGTTTGAAAGCTTATCAATGAGGAGTTCAAGAGTTTAAGATATACATATAATAGATACAAAACATCTTTTAACATTTCTGCAACCAGAATTTAGGAGAAAGGAACTACATGGAAAGTATCAAGGCTACTGATTGTTGTCATTGCTATTGGCTTCATCCACAACCCTATCTAGTTTAGTTACTAAGAAGGCCTCACTATCCTACTGGGCATGGGGATAGGGGCCCCTATGTCTCACTTGTCTACCTCCTACATCATCATTATTGAAGACCCTTTGGAATTCATGAAATGCATTCAAGAATATCTCAGTTTCCCTATTGTCTAGCCCACACACATGAACACATCTAACATTTTCCCTGTTGATCATGGCAGATCCTCCTCTACAAAGCCTTACAAACCGGGGAAGGGAGATCTCGGTGTGAAGTGAGACCTGTAAAGCAACATGAATAAATGTGAGTCTCTTTTGTGACTTAGTAAGCACCCTCCTGCATCCCTTAAACTTATCATCATTTCTTGCTTTCCAAATGTGCCAGAGTATTTCAACAGAAAAAAATTCTAAAATTTAACATAATCCTTACTCATTTTTGTATCACTGATTAAAACATTTTGCTAAATGATTTTATCATTATCCCAGATTTTTAAATTATGGCAAAATATTTTCCAGATATCCTTTGCATAGAAACATTCAAATAAAATATGTGTAACCAATTATGGGGTGCGACATATGTTGCACACATCAATATCATTCATGTTAGATCTGAAAGGTAACTTTTGAAGTAGAACAAGCCACTTAAAACAAGCTTTCTTTGGCTCAATCTTTTTTTCCAAGAAGAACTTTTTTCCAATCCTTATCATTAAGAGAAACCTTTCAACATTGATTAAGGTGATCAAAAATAACATTTTTAGAGATGAAATCTTTATAGATTTTTTTAGCTTTGAGGTCAGTAAGATTTCCCCCATCTCTCCACACTTCATCATTCCCCACATCCATCACCTTATCGGTGCATGTACGAAAGTTGTTGTTTATGCGGGCTTCTAATAATATGGTGAACATCATTTCCATGGAGGTAGGGAGATCAAACTTAGCACTCAAGGCTTCAATTCTATCAACATTTCAAAAAATGTGGGATACATTTAAGCTAAGGGTATGTGTAGGATCATGATGGGCCAAAAAGTGGCAATATGATGGGTATGTGGCTGAAGACATTTTTTTTACCCAAAATTTATGAAATGAAAAGGGTTTTTAAAGGAGATTCTCAGATTTCCACAAATATAAATTATTCTTTACTTTGAATTTAATAAATAATTATTATTCATTTTCTATTGAATTACGACTAAAGTCCTGGTTTTTAGGCTCATTGAAAAACATCTATAGCTTTCAAATGGTATCATATTTTTTGAATCCAACACATGCGTCACAATATATGCTTCGCATACTATAATATTAAAAAATAAAAAAATTGAATTTCATGAATTTTTGACCAAGTTAAGGTGGTCAAACATACGAGTCTTTATATTTTTTAAAATTTGTCATAAAAAAATTATTATTAATTATTTACTTGGAAACAAATTACAAAAACATATGCATCACATCGGGACATGAGTCCTCTACTTATATCTAAAATATTATAAAAAAATATTATCATTTTAATGTGGTTAGGGTGGTCAGATAGACACCTACTTCTTATTTTTTCCCTGAAATTTAAGTACTACTGTATTGAAATTTCAAATTTTTACCTAATAGATTTTATTTTTTTGTAAATAAACCTAGTAATTTAGAAACTAAATTCAATTTTCTACAAATTCTATTCTTACATATTTTTGAAATAATATAGATAACTTATTCAAATTTTTATGTCAAGTTGCCTAACTCTGATTTTTTTGAATTTTTTGCCACTTAAGGGCTTGTTTTTTCCATGATGATTCTGCACATACCCCTAAAGCATATCTCAATTTGTATCATTTTCTAAGAGATAATTTCTATGAATAAAGTAAAGTTGGAGTATGTGCCTAAACTAGATCAAATAGTAGACATCATTCCAAAGGCTCTTCAATAATATACATTTTAGTATATTAGATAGAAGCTAGGGGTTATTGCCCCTCCTTTGAACTAGATGCATAAGATGGTCTATTTGTGTAGAGGGAGCAATTAAAGATTATTCTTTTTTCTTGGACTAATGATGGCTACCTCTCAGGGGATTAGGTAGTGGTGTCTTTGGTTGATGTAATTAAGGGAACCTAGTAGTAGCAGCGAGGGAGAGTGAAGTGTGTAGGTGTTTCCCATTGTCATTAATGTCAAAGGGGGAGAGAGATGTTTGAAAAACACAAGGAAATAATTGTAAGAGTTACTCAAGTAAGGGGGAGAACTGCTTGAGAGTTGCAGATGGAGAGCTACTATTTTTGTTGATTTTTTTCAATTTTTGTTGTGATCAATGACAAAGGGGTAAATCGTTGAACTATGTTGTCATTATTATTTTCATTGATGTCAAACTCTTGTGTAGTAATCAGATGTTACATTATTGTGGTGTTGATGAGATCTCAACCTCTAGTATGGTTGTGGTATTGAGTGTAATTTTTGTTTGAGTTAAGTGTCAACCTCTAATATGAATATTATGAGAATTTTTGTGAGCTAATAATGTTTTGTTATTGCAACATGTTCACTTAGTTTCCAAGTGCTTTCGAGAAAAATTTCGTAATGAGTGTATAAGGTGACATAAGTGTGTTCAATGCTCTAATATGCATTTCTTATGTCTTGAATATTTTTTTTTGTGGTTTTTATGTGATTATTAGAGGTGTTTATAGGTGTTATATCCACTACTTGAGGTTATAGATCATGCAATAGTGGAAGATATTTTTGACAAAGTTTTGTCTATAAAGTAGGTTATTCGGGAGAAATAAAATTTCTCTACATTTATTTGCATTGATGTTTCTTTCCTTACAAATATGGGGATGTGTTAATGTTTATTGTATCTACCTTCTCTTGGATGGTTTCATGTTCAACTATTCTATAAGCTTGGATTCATGAGTTGTATCTAGTGGCAGTTTGATTGGTTACATAGAATGATAATGTTAATCAAATTTATGTGGTTGCAAAAGTGTTGTTGGATATTTTTTGGATGTTGGAATATTCTAGAATGTTGTATAATGTTTCTAGGTGGTTCAAAAGTTGTTTCTAGACCTGAGAGGTTGAATTTGGTTGCCTGATAAATGTTTATGTCAAGTTTCTTGACCTAACATGTTATTGTTGCATTTGGATGTGCTTCATTATTTTTGAAAGTATGTTGTAGAATTTGGGTGTATATTTTGGTCCCTATTAACCATTAGTGTGGTTATCCTTCACATATTTTCACCATGGAGGTGTTTGATGCTGACCTATTTTTTGGTTGCATATATGAGGTGCATTCATTTGATTGAGGCTGACTTGAAGAATTTTTTTGATGTTGTGGATGATATATATACAAGGACAAGTGTGTGATGAGTTGTGCATTGTGAAATGTGAATGTGTTTTGAGATCTAAGTGTGAGGTTGAACACTTAAGAACTGGAAGAAGTGACTAGATGGTGTCTAAATTTTTTAGTGTGTGAGAATTTGTTAGAGTGAGTGAGCCAAACACGATAGATGGTGTAGAATTATTATGGTGGATTCACCTTTTACTCTAAGGTAGTGAATCTCCCTAGAATAGTCTTCTTTTATTCTCTTTTCTTTCAGATAGTGAGTCCTTCTTAGTGAGCCCTTCTTTCTTTTCTTTTGGATAGTGTGTCCTTTGGAAAATGAGCCCTTGTAGTAGTAAGCCTATTGTAATCAAATTTCATATATAGATTCGATCCCCACTACAATTTTTCACTGATTAGGGTTTTCCACATAAAATTTGGTGTTTTATTATGTATGGTTGTTAATGTGTTGTTGTTTCATTTGTTTCATACTGATAAATAAGGGTTTGAAGTTATTTATGTACAACATATTCACACCCCACCCTCTCAATTGTCTTGTGTGTCTAACAATATTTGATTTTCTTCATGTGCATGACTTTTACATCTTTGATAAATGTCATTTAAGCTTGTTACCTTCCTTTTTGGAATTGTGCTTGAATTTTGACTTGCACTTGAAACTGAAAAACTAGATAAGGAGCTACTTGGTGTATTTCTAACATTGTTATTGAATTATTAGTGGGCTGATCATAATCAATATTATCAATAATACCACTATTTAAAATAGATTTTGACTTCTCAATATGGTTCTTTTATGACCATAAACTACCCCTTCATAAAAAATCACATCTCTTGACATGAAAATTTTATTAGTGCAAGTATCAATGTTAAAGAATAATTATATCAGTCACATATGACCATTACGAAAATTGAAAAAGGATCTCTAAACAACTTTTCAAGAAAAAGGCTAAATAAAAAAACACATATTTTTTGAAGATAATTGATGTGTCATGTTTTCTTAAAATTTTCTTCATTCATAATCAAATGTTTCAATAGAAAATTAAAAAAAAGAAATTAGATTACTTTAATTTCTTCTGTGTTTAAAGAATTTTAGATTGGGAAAATAAATTTTATATTTATTGTAACTTGTTGTTTGTGTAATTAATCAATACAATTCATATAACTCTTGAAATTATTGAAATATTACAAGTCAAAATAAATTTTATCATTAACAATATTTATAAGGAAGTTACTTATGCCACTAAGTGGCACTAATTTAAATTTATAGCCACCTTTTTACTATATTTTTTAAAATTTGACTTTATTATTAATTTGTAAAATTTTGAAAGAAGAGTGATTTGGGTTATTTTATCACTTAATAATCTTTTCCACCCTATGTGATAATTTATTTTATTAATTCATAATGTGTGTGAGAGTGAGTGAGATAGTGAGTCCTTGTCATTGAGCCCTTGGTAGTGAACCCTTCTTTCTTTTCTTCTTTGCAATGAGTCCTTTGGGTAGTGATACCTTCTTTCTTTTCATATATAGATTTGGTCCTAATCATAGATTTTCCCTGATTAGGGTTTTCCATGTAGAATCTAATGTTCTATTGTATATGGTTGTTGATGTGTTGTTGTTTCACTCTTTTTTTAGGTAAAGAGGCATAATGCCTATATATATATTAATATAAAATAAAAGATTACAAAAATCACTATGATTGCCACTTGAGACTAGCAATAGATTTTAAAACTTTAAACATATAGTCTCCATAAGTAAATATCTTCCCTAACAATATCAACACCATTTCTTTTCATATCATAAAAAAATGAAAACTATCCATCCCCTAAATATACCCATATGTTGATCATACCAGCCATAACCATATCAAGCATACAAATCAAAACAAATATATTACATCCCCATTTATAGAATACCCCATTTAGCTATAATATAGGTAACTATGAGCACTATTTTTATCAAAATTTCTTAGGAATAAGCATGTAAAACATTTATTCTTCCATATCTACTAGACTATTTTCTCCTTGGCTTTCCTCCAAGTCATGAACTTCCAACACCCGAATCCTTTTCCTCCCAGAAAGCCTCTTCATTCGATCCTTTGAAGTAGCACCTGCACCTTCTACCTTTCTAATTCCAAATCCACAAAAGCTCTTTTCCTCATACCTTTCTCTAGCAACATCTTTCCTCTAGAATCTGTGTGTGCCCGAGAAGCAACTTGCAACTTACCCAGATTCAAGTTTTGTTTGAATAGCACACAAGCATGAGACTTTAAAAAGTAATTGTAAAATACTTTTTTTTTATGGCCGCTTCCATTCTAGAGAAGAAACAATTACAATTCTTTTGTGATTCCTTTAGAAAGGTTCTATCATTATTAAACTCAAGACCCAATTTCATTGCTTCATAAATCTCCTAAAACCCTTGGATTTGCTTAAGCAATTGATGAGAAAACAAACCTCCTACCAACCCTTTCCCTTTAAAAACATTGTATCCCTGGGTTGTTGTCAACAAAACATTGCCCTACAGAAATTGAAACTTAACATACCTCTAGGCTATGCCTTCCAATTCCTTAAAAGATTGACTAATATCTAGTAAATTTGAGAAGAATATTGAAAATGTGCCTGAGCTAGAAGAAAAACTCACCACATAGTAGGATTAATGACTTCCATCCCAATTATAGTATGAATGCTCTATGCAACCATAGGATAATCCATACTAAATATTATTGCAAGATCCTCCTCTATCAAAAAATATTCAAAGGGATTCTCCCACCTCTACACCCGCATACAAAAATAAAGGTTCCATGGTTGAAACTCCACTTATCAAACACCCTAGCTATTTATGAATCTCCTTCATGACCTCCCAAAGTTGCCACGAGTCCACCTTACCCAAAATCTTAACAAAAGAACTACACTTGCTTTGTTTTACCAACAACATCAAGTTTTACAAACATGTGTATCTAGGACAACAAACCTGGTTATCAAGCATGCTTAAAAAGAAAACCAACCATCACTTGCAATACATATCAATAATGCATATCGAAATGATGGTTAGTGAAGGTAGCTGAGCATGATGGAGGATATGTTCACACTTTCCAATTTGTGTCCCTTCAATTAAATAAGTGCATCTCCTTCTATTGTTTCACTTATTTTATATTGATAAGGGTTTAAAGATTAATATATTTTTTAATATTAATAAGGGTTTGAAGGTTTTAATGTACGACTGATCACCCGCCACTCACTCGGTTTTCTTGTGTGTCTAATAATATTGGATTTTCTTTATGTGAATGACTTGTACATCTTTGATAAATATCACTTAAGCTTCTTACCTTTCTTGTTCAAATTATTCTTGAATTTTGACTTGCACTTGTGAAACATAGAAAAATAGGTTAGAAGGGAAAGAAAAAATGATTACCCAAAATGGTGCACCTATTTCTCTATTTTCATTCAAAATATGTAATATAAGAAGACAAATATGAAACCTAATAGAACTAGTTATCAAAATACAGATATAGAAAGGTGAGAATGTTGTGTACCTATCATCAAATCTACTTTTTAGGGCTCACTAAGGACTCGTTCACCCTATGGCGAATGGGTCCTCGCTAGGGCTCTTGAAAAATGATTCTTGGGTTCTGTTCTTCTGTGTCTACACTCCTAGATTGCAAAGGTGTGGGTTTGGAAAGCCAAAAATAAATCCTATAGATTAGTTTATGTGAATTGAGAACTTTTCTTGCACCTTGATAACTTTGCAACTTTCTTATATTTTTCTCTTCAATAGATCTTCAACCTAAAATCTACAAAAACACATCAAAGAGAAAAAAATTGTTTGTTAGGGAATAGGGGTTTACCTTGGTAAAACCCAATTTGGGTAATTAAACCTTGTAATAAAATGAATAGCATGAAACATGAAATCGAAAGAATGATAAAGGAACAATGCTATGCCACACCTCACCACAATTTTTTTTGAACCTAGGGATGTAAATATGAAACTTATCATGTAATGGCCTTCATGGATGTGGCTCTTGATCATGAAACTTGATATAAAATGATGTCCTCGAATTCTTGAAGTGATCTTGAACTCTACATCAACATGTTAGCTCAACAACATGCATGGATTTGACATGATAATGGATCCTTGATTACTAAATTAAAACCTTCATAATCTACTCTTGAATTCCTTGATAATGCTCTTCAAGTGCTCACTTTACTATATGGATTATCTCATCAATATTGATAGGATAGAATTATTAGGAGAAACTTTGTGAAATGACCTCTTATTTATACTTATCTTAACATGTATTTTTGAAATTAAAATATCACACACCAACATTGAATTATGAATTTGAAATCAATAAAATATTTCCATAAACATGTTTTAAAGGGGGGCCCTAGGTCTAAGTGAGGACCCATTCTCCATAGGGTGAATGGGTCCTAGGATACTTACCTAGGAAACACTATGTTTAACATTGAACTTTGTGCCAAAATAGGGTACTAAAACCAAGTGAGGACCCATTCACCCTATGGAAAATGGATCGTAGGTCACTTTCCTAGGACTCACATCCATTAATGTTGAGTGTCATGCTTAGGAATTTATGAATGTTGGGTTTCCTCTTTGGAAATTGCAATTAGTTAGGCTTGGATTTGAATTTAAGGGGCCAATTAAGGCACAATTAAGTCCATTTTAATTAAAAGGGACCAAAACATAGTGTGAATATGTAAAACATGTTATAACACTAAATTAAGGCATCATTAAGCTCATTTTATTATTTTTTCCCAAACCAAGTGAGGAAAAAGGATACTTTTTCTATCACTACAACTTGAAACTTAAGAGCTAGATAAGGAGCTACTTGGTGTATTTATAGTGTTAAAATTGAAGTATTAGTGGGTAGATCATAATCAATATCATCAATAATACCACCATTTGAAATATATTTTGACTTCGAGCAATATGGCCTTTTTATGACCATAAACACCCCCTTCATTAAAAATCACCTCTCTAGACATGAAAATTCTATTAGTGTGAGTATCAACGTTAAAGAATAATTCTATAATTAACATATAGTCATTGTGAAAAATGAAAAATTTTAGAAAAGTTGTCAAGAGAAAGGCTAAAGAAAAAAACTCATAAGTTTTCAAGATAATTGATGTGTCATATTTTTCTACAAATGTGCTTCATCGATAATCAAATGTTTCAATGCAAAAAAAATTATATTTTTTATTTTTGATTACGTTAATTTATTCTAAAAGTATTTTTTTTATCTGGAATTTATTTGAAATATATTAGCCAAAAGGATTGAGAATCATTGTGTTAAATTGATGAAATTTAGTATCTAATTATGGTTCATTATGAGGAGCTTGTCATGAGCTCCCTTGTGTGGCATGTTGGTTCCCAAATATGGAAATTGCTAAACTCTAAAAGTATTCCAAGCTTTATATTCAAGTTTAACAATGATCTGGCCCACGAATAGAATCAACCAAGATGGTTGGAATTCCCCGCACTTTAGGCTCTGCTACACCTAGGTGGGTATTACCTTGATCAACAATGAATATACACTCTTCATAATTTCTTGGTGATGATTAAGTAGATTATCTCTTCATACAAGTTTAGAGGGTGTGATTGATCTTCTTCTTCTTATTTCAATTATCCACTCTTTAATCTATTTCATACTGGTATGAGGGTGTGAAATAGACTACCTCTAAACTACTACTACTCCTATTGCAAAAAAAAAAAATTGATTTATAATATGGTTCAAGGAATTATTCTAGAAATGAATTGATTAGTGCCTTGTTTGGGTAACAAAGTCAAAATTCAATTGCATGTGTTTTCCCTTTCTGGTTACAAGTCAAATTACTTGGAACTATTTTATTTATGCCTTGCATAAATGCACATAACTGTATCCACCAAACTCTTATTATCTATCCAAATGATTTTCCAAAGTTACTATGATTTACTTTACAAAATTTAATCCTTCCTTGAAGGAACCAATTCAATCTATAACACAAAATATAATAATTTTTTTTTGATAAACAATCATATCCTTGATATATTGGTTTAAACAATAGAGAAAAAACAAATTGGAGACAACAAGATTACCTTCATCAATGCTATCCAACAAATAATTGACAACTAGAAATTTAACACTGGAGAAAATAGCTTCTTTATTAGTGTTCTCAATTATAGGCCTTCACAATGTCATTATCCCAAAAACAAATTCTAGAACCTAACCCATAATCTTGGTTTACTTCGTATAAGAATGAAGGAATCACAAGCTTTAGACTATTTGCATCTTACAAAATGATTTTCAACTTCCCAACCATTGATATGAAATTCTGAAATATTCATTCATCACAAATTTGGCCAATAAAACACCTACTGCTTGTAAAATATTAAATTCCATCTCCTTTTCATGGCCAATGAAATATTCCTTTTACATTATCAAATTCTAGAAAAATATGTTATGAAAATCAATTTATCAAACAAAAAACTCTTTGACATGGTAAATTCACCTCGGCGCTAGTCCATGCTGCTTCAAATTTGCAATATGGTGCATCTATGAACCTACATGAATGATGACTATGAAGAATAAAACACTAACAGGGAAATGTTAGAATGTGTTCGATTATGGACCCAAAATTAACAATTTAAGGTAAACCTATATAGATTTTGAAAATTGACTCAAGGTACATTTGGATTACCAAAGGCATATATGACAAGTTTGGGATTTGAATGAAATTTTTAGTGTTAGTCAAACTTAAAATGAATTTACAAGGTGAACTCAATCATGGAACCTGGGTATTCTACACAGCTAGACTTACACATATTGGGTTTATAGCTTATCAGGATGGTGAATCTACACAATAATGTGGAGTTTCTAACAATGGCTTTGGTTGAGGATGAATGGATACCAATACATTACAACAATCTATATCTTTGGTTAATCAAACCAAAACACAAAAATAGACCAAAAAAAAAAGCCGAAACTAGGGAAATCCTAAACTAATGTGCATGGAATAAAACTTGTTTAAGAAAAGAAGTGTTTCAAAAATTATCCATGCATTGGGAATTCTTCATTTTCACCCACCATGTTCTGCAAGTAATATGAATCTTCACCACATTTTCCAAAAATGACAAATGGTCCCAACCGAAGAGCCTCTAACTTTCAATGTTTTCCTTTGTCTTGAATCTGAACATTCCACATAAGAACCATATAGTGAAATTGAAATTTTTGATCATTAGCCCTCTTATCAAAAAGATACTTCATCTTCACCTACATTTTTTCATTTTCCTTTTGTGCCTAATTTCTAATTTCATCCAACTCTGCTAATTGCTCCATTCTTTCTTCCATTTTTTTTGGCACATCGAAATCCTCCTGCAATATGAACTTATAAAAAGAAAAAATATTATGCATTGGAATTCTTTCTTGAGCTCCATAGACTAACTCAAAAAGTGATTTACGAGTAGCCTTTTTTACAGTGATTTTATCTTCCCACATAGCTAGATTGAACTTTGAACCCCATGCCCTTTTGTTATTGTCAAGCATCCTTTTGATTATCTTCATGATGCTCTTGTTACTAGACTCTACTTGACCATTATCTTGGGGATGATACAAAGAGGCATATGATATAATTATTCCATAAGACTCACAAAATTTCTTGAATTCATCAAATCTAAAATGCATACCATTGTTTATGAAAATTCTTACAGGAACTCCAAATATGATGATGATATTTTCCACAAAGAAATTTATAACCACTTTACTAGTATCTTCTTCTATTGGAACTACTTCAACCCATTTAGTAAAATAATCAATGGCAATAAGAATCCATCTATGCCCACCACTTGACTTATCTACTATCTCTACTAAAATCAATACCTCATTTATGAAAAGGAGCGTCAACTTTCATAGGTCTTAGAGGCAAAGCTCCTTGATACTTAAATTTACCAAAAAAAAAATTGGATGCTTCACATTTCCTCACAGGTCTATGAGCATCAACAAAAATAGTTGGCCAAAAATAACCTACTCTTAATATCTTATGTGTAGTGATTTTAGCTAAAAATCGTCCACCACATATACTGACATGCATCTCCTTTAGAATTATTTTGGTTTGTCCCTAATCTTGACAAAAAAGTAGGACACCATCTTTATATTTCTAGAAAAAATCACCATTCAAAAACACATGCCTTGATACTTGCATCTTTAGTGTCCTTTTTTGTTTTTCATTCAATCCATTTCGGCATTTCATGTGTCTAAGATAGTGAACTTTACTAGTATACCAAGGTTTATTTTCAATACTAGATGCCATACCTTCTTCTTGTTCAACACCACATACTTGTACAACCTCTAAATTAGATTCAATTTTTAATTTGTCCAACCCTTGTCCTCTTACAAGCTTGGTGATTTGGATATTGATATTAAATTCTTGGATTCTATTTATCCATCTGCACCTTCTTCCTATAGCATCTATTTGTGCGAGGACATCCTTGACTGCTGCATTTGGTACATAGGCAGTCGCTTGTGCTCCCACCAAGTAAGGTTTGAATGTTTTTACTACCTTCACAAGAACATAATCTTGTTTCTTAGTTGCATCATATTTCAGTTCAACTCCTTGGAGTGATTTACTAAGAAATGAGATTGGTTGTCCATGCCCTTCTTCATTATTCTATAACATGACACTAGCAACAGTATGGAAAGAGGTAAAACAAAAATTTTGGAATGGATTACCAAAGTCAAGATATTTCAAAATGGGAGCCTCTTTAATTTCCCTTTTGACTGACAAAAGTGCCTCAATAGCTTTTGATGTCTAGTTAAATTTTTATCCCTTTTTCAACATTCTTGCAATTGGCTTCAGAATTACAACAAAGTTAGAAACAAATCTTCTGACAAAATTATTCTATCCAAAAAATGATTGGATAGATTTCACCCCTTTGGGGATAGGAATTATATCAATTGCTACAACCCTCTTTGGATCTATTCTTATACCTTCTTTAGAGACTATATGCCCAAGTAGCTTACCTTCAATCACAACAAACTAACATTTCTTAGGGTTCAGAGATACACCATATGCGACTGCCTTTATGAATATCCTTTCCAAATGCATGTCATGATCCTTTGCTTTCTTTGAGTATGTTGTCAAGTCATCTTGATATATAACCATGATGTTATTGATCAAGTTTAAAAAAGCTACATCCATAGCTCTTTGGAATGTGGCACCCACATTCATGAGGCCAAAAGGCATCCTTCCATACACATAGGTACCGCAAGGTGTAGTAAAGAAAGTTTTGTATTGCTTTGATTCCTTGACCTTAACTTGATTATAATTAGAGAACCCATCCATCATGAAAATAAATTCACATCCTATTACCCTCTATAAGATATCCTCCATATTTGGTAGTGGATAGTTATCTTTCAATGATGCAATATTTAAATTACGAAAGTCCACACACAACCTTATATCATCATTTTTCTTTCTGATAGGTACCAAATTTGAAACCCAAGAAGAATTCCTAATAGGCTTGATTATACTACTTTCTCTGAGCTTCATCAGTTCTTCTTGTAGGTTTGGTCATAACAAAGGATTAATAGGCATTTGTCTTTGTCTAAATAGTTTAGCATTGGGTTTAAGTGGGATCCCATGTTGAAACATGTCTTCTCTAGAGGATTTCATATATTCATAAGACCATGCAAACACATGTTTGTATTTCCTTATTAGACTTATAAGTATTTCTCTAAATTTTGATCAAATTTTCTTATTAATATACACTTTCTTTGGAGCATAATTAGTACCAAGATTCACTTCCTCAAGATCATCCTCATGAACTAGTACCAACTACAATAGTCCATTATCCTGACAATAGCTTGCCATAATATGGAGGAACATCAACCACAATAATATCATTCGGATATGTAGCTTCAGGACAATCCACCAACTTTATTTCCTGATCCTTCATTATAACAATGAAACAATGATAGGGATTGATCTATTATCCATGGCATAACACTTTCCATATGTAGAGTCAACCCATAAACCAAGCTCCTTCATTATTCCCATAAGAATAATATTTATTGTTGCTTCTTAATCTATCATATAGTTCTTTACCATCTTATTATTAATCAAAAAAATGGTATAGAAAGGATCCACTTGAGATGGACTCTTTGTCAGATTATTTCCCAAGTAAATATTAGGAGTCTTCATGTCCTTTCCTTCAACTTGATTTACTTTCCTCTTATTCTTTCCAAATTCATTCTTACCCTTATCAATCTTATTTAGCATATTTTCAATCAACTTCATAGAACTATTTCTATACTCATCAATTTTCATTAATTCCATCAATGGAACTAATAACTTGATTTGAGAAAAAGCTTGAGTTATATCAAAAGAGGGCATACCTGTCAAAGGTTTAGTTTTGCTCACTTCTACTTTAGAAAATTTCTTCTCTCCCATTACTTGCTACTTAAGATCACTTCTTGTTTCATTTTTATCAACCTTTTCTTTATCTTGAGGAACATGATTTTTAGCTAGCCTTTGTGTATTTCTATTTTCATCATCATCTCAAGATTATGAGGCCATCTTCTTATTAGCTAGTTGTTTATTCCTTAATGAATTCCTAGCTATACCTTGATTAGTATTAATAGTCCTACCTTTGAGATTATAGTTGCTTCTAGCTTGTGCTACAACAACAATTGTAAGCATCTTTATTTCCTCATCATTAGGTCTTCTTTCTTCTGCATAGGGATTGAATGCCAACATATTTACAATATGATCGCCCCTATCCTAATCATATGGCATCTCATCTTCTTGAGTTGATTGTGCAACCACACAATAATCAAGGGAATGAGGAAAATTTCAAGGCATACACCATGGAGTATCCTCTACCATATTCACCCATGTCTCTTCAATTGGTCAGGTGTGTCTCTATGAACATTTTTCTTTTGATCTTCAACCACAAGATTTTCATCCTTCCAATTAGCTCTATAGGGAATATCAAGTAACCTTGGTCTTTCATTCCTATGAAAATTGGACTTATCATAAGATACTCCATTTTCATTTCTAGCCACCTTAAATGATAAATAATTTACAACATTCCAAACCTTTCCTAGTTTTTCCTCCTCTTTTGGTTGTCTATTTTGATGAGTATTAGGGTTTTGTCATAGTTTGACTTCATATCTTCTACCAATTTTACCTGCAACCTTTCTATTATTTTCTATATTCAAAATAGCTTTGAACGCTTTAGTCAAAACTAGAGGATTTCTTGTTCTGAGTTCATATCCTATTTTTGCATCAAAAGAATTCAAATAGACAACCAAGCACATAGGATCTATTGGTTTCAAATGATGTCGAATTTTGTTAAACAACTTCATAAACCTAGTATTGTAATCTACCACTGGTTCATTATATTTTTTTTTGGATATTTCTTAACTCATCTAAAGTAAATTTTGGATCAGACTCGCCACTATATTATTCTTTAAATATTCTTTTGAATTCATACCGAGATCCAATTGAGGCATCAGGAAAGTTTCTATACCAATCTCTTACATCATCAACTAATGACTGCATGAACAATTTCATATAAAAATCATGTTTCACATCAAAACTATCCATGATAGTTTCAAATGCTCTTATATGATCTTCTATTGAATTAACATTATTACCAGAAAATTTAGGAATTTCCTTTCTTACCTTATTATCAATATCATTTGGATATCCCTGGATGCCAAAAAAGTTGAGCTAACTATACCAATCCACATTCATTGGTCCTCTTTCAAATGCATTTTTCCCTTCATGCGGCTAATACTGTTGGTGTTGAAGTCTGTTTTGTTGAGGTTGAAGATAAAATCCTTGTTGTACATTATAACCAGCCACTCCAAGATTATACATGTTTCCTTGTTGATTTTGATTTGGAACATGATGATAATGCTGATATTTCCCTAGATATTGACTATATCCTTGATTATGAACTCTTACTCCTCCTTGGAAATAAGGAATGCAATAAGAATTTCCTTGAGAAACCATTGGAGCACTGACTTGATTTAATATTTGTGGTGCTGAAAACATTCTACTAAATATTTTGATGGGGATGCACATTTCCTTGCACATTTTGCTAGAGATTTTGATGTGTTGTAGGTTGGGAGGCTATATGAGTAGTCGGTGGATTTGGATTATGTGGTGGAAGGACGTTTTATCTAGTTTGGTTGGCATTGCTGGAACATCCTAGATTTCCTATTTTACTATGAGACGTGTTTGAACTCTTGGAACCACTTGTATTTTGGTTGCAAGGGGTTTTGGGTTGTAGTATACTAGAGGAAAATTGAATGTGCAAAATTTACACTATTTTTTGAGCCATTTCATATTTTTTCTTTATTAATTCGCGCTTTTCAAGCTCCTCAACCATCTAGTCTAAATCTTGTTTCAACTCTTGACAAGTTGGTTCTTTATAATTATTCATAGAAGGGCCCTGATGAGATGTTTCTATATATTGTTGTGTCATCCTACAATCATATTCTCCCTATGCTTTACCTTTCTCTTCATCTGCACAGGCATATAACTCATTTAGTTTTTGAGGATCAAGCTGAAAGGCCATAACAAATTTTTATTTTTCATTGTTTTGGAATTTTGATCCATGCAAAGGACTATCGTTTACATTGATTTTTTGTTCTGATACGTTCCCTTGTTCATTTAATGTATTACTATACAATTTTATAGTATGAGGTGGATTTGATGTGGCCCCGCCTTTTTGAGAATTGGTCTTTGAATTTAGAAGACTGTGCACCATGTTTTTTTGCCCATTTTTTGTTGTCTTTCTTTTGACTTCCTTCATGCTAGTATCTCCATCCATTCATCTTGGGTGAAATTTTAATGCTTTGATGTTTGAAGTCCAATATTTTTGATTTGATGTTCAACTGATCACTCATACACAAATTCTCAGTGATTTTTGACCAGAGTCACCACCTCTTTCTCAAAAAAGAGGAAAATATTGAAATAGTCTCTTAGTCTTCTAGAGATATAGGATGAGATTTAGGCTCTTTTATTACTACAAGAATATCCATAGTAGAGTCTGCAATATGGTTCCCAAATTTGAATATTTCTAAACTCTAAAAGTATGCCAAGCTTTATGTTCAAGTTTAACAATGATCCAACCAATGAACGAAATCAACCAAGATGGTTGGAATTTCCTACACTTTAGGATCTACAACTCCTAGGTGGGTATTACCTTGATCACCAATGAATATACTCTCTTTAAAAATTTCTTGGTGATGATCTAGAAAATTATCTCTTCATACAAGTTTAGAGGGTTTTTTTGATCCTATTCTTCGTATTTCAATTATCCACTCTTTAATCTATTTCATACTAGCAAGAGGGTGTGAAATAGACTACCTCTAAACTACTTCTACTCCTACTATAGAAAAAAAAGTTTTGATTTACAATATGGTACAAGGATTTGTTTTAGATATTAATTGATCAATGCCTTGTCTAGGTAATAGAGTCAAAATTCAATTGTGTGTGTTCTTCCTTTCTAGTTACAAGTCAAATTACTTGACACTGTTTTGTTTATGTCCTGCATAAATGTGCAAAATTGTAGCTACCAGGCTTTTCTTATTTATCCAAATTATTTTCCAAAGTTACTATGATTTACTTAACAAAATTCAATCCTTATTTGAAGGAACTAATTAAATCAATCACACAAAAACAACAAATGTGTTCTGATAAACCAAGCGTATCCTTGATATATTGGTTTAAACAACAAAAAAAACCAAATTGGAGATAGGAAGATAACCTTCATCAATGTTATCTGACAAGTATTTGACAACCAAAAATTTAACACTAGAGAAAAAAGCTTCTTTATTAAAGTTCTCAATTACAAGCCTTCACAATGTCATTATCCCAAAAAAAAATTCTAGAACCTAACCCACGATGTGTGTTTCCTTCATATAGGAATGAAAGAAGCACAAGCTTTAGACCATTCACATTCTACAAAGTGATTTTAAAATTCCCAAGCATTCGTATGACATTCTGCAATACTCATTGATCATGAATTCGGCCAATAAAAAACCCACTTCTTGTAAAATATTAAATTTCAATCTCCCACTCATGACCAATGAAATATTCCTTTTACATTATCAAATTATGGAAAAATATTTTATGCAAATCAATTTATCAAATAAAAATATCGTGATTACATTCCCCAATATGTTAATGTGCCTCCTTAAAGGTTACCACTGCCCTGCACATAAAAGAATTAACCCTTGTGGGGACATAGGGTACCATTCACGAAAAATTCATTAACTACCACCATCCTGCACTACATTCATCAGGCTCCCTTTGTGTTGTTGTGCTGACGTGGGATAACCATTCATAGTTTACATTACTCCCCGCTACCTGCTCACACGTTGTTTTCCTCCTGTGGGGACACGAGGAACCTCATCGACATATCGATAGGACATGTATTATGGTCTCATCGAAACCCTTCTCTTCCTTCAACAATGTATTTCTCTTTCTTCTCCATCACGTGTTCGAAGAGACAATGAGATGGGTCTCTTGGACACTGTTCACTCTCTCTGTCATGTTATAAACTACCAATAACGCTCTTCGTCAAACCATCAAAGGGACCCCAAAGCGGGTCTCTCTGACATGGTAAAGTCATGCCAACGCTACTCCATGTTACTTCAAATATGAAATATGATACACGTATGAACCTACACAGACAATGACTATGAGGAATAAAACACTAACAGGGCAATGCTAGAAGGCATTCGATTATGGACCGAGGGTTAATAATTTAAGGTAAACCTATACACATTTTGACAATTGAATCAAGTATATGTGGATTACCAAAGGTATATATAACAAGGTTGGGATTTGAATAAAATTTTGAATGCCAGTCAAATTTAAAATGAGTTTACAAGGTGAACTCAATCGTGGAACCTAGGTATTCTACACAGCTGGACTTACACATACTAGGTTCATAGCTTATCAGGATAGTGAATTTACACAAAATGTGGAGTTTCTAACATGACCTTCATGACTATTTTGTAGTGGGTATAAGCCCTACCCATCTTTATATTTATCAAGAATCATTGGATAAATCATCATATGTTGATCAATATGTTACTTTCATCCACCATTTTAAGTATAATAAAAGTCATTAGGGTTTAAATATTAATAAGGGTGTAGTGACAAAAAAAGTATCCCTTTTTCTCACTCTTTTGAAATAATTAATAAATGAGTCTAAGTATTCTTTAATTTAGTGTTGTAATTTGTTTTACACATTCACATTAAGTTTTCGGCCCTCTTGATTAAAATGGACCTTATAGTGCCTTAATTAGCCCCTTAATTTCAAGTCCAAGCCTAATTAAATGCAATTTCTAGGGGATAAAGCTCAACATTCATTAATGATATTTCACCACTTAGTTTTACAAGGTTTGAGTCTCAAGATAGTGACCTGGGCCCCATTCACCCATGGGTGAATGGGTCCTCACTATGTCTTAGGACCCCCTTTATGCATGATATTTCATTTCCCTAGAAACAAGTCCTAGTTGAGTGTATTGGGACACATTCACTCAAGGTGGCGAATGGATCCTCCTTAACTTAGGACACCCCTTTTGGGGTGTGTTTGTGAAATATTTTAGTAAATTCAAATCCTAGATCTATATTTCAGCTTGTGAATTTTGAATTTTGGGAGTTAATCTTAAGTTATGTATAAATAAGAGGTATGTTCATGTAGTTTCTCCTAGGAATTTCATTCTAATATCCTAGAGTTTACAAGAGCATTTCAAGAGAATCATAAAGGCATTCAAGGGTAGATTATTGAAGTTTATTGTAGTAATCAAGATTCATTATCACATCAAAGACATGCATGTTGAAGGAGCTAACATGATGATGTAGCATTGAAGATCTAATCAAGTCTTGAAGGAAATATCTTCTATCAAGACCAAGACCAAGATAAAGGATCTCATCCATGAAGTCAACATGTTAATTTGTGAATTTACTTTCCAAGGTTTCCATTAAAGGTTTGGTGAGGTGTTGCATATTGTTGTTACTTCATCAACCCTTCATGTTATTTCATTATTTCATTTAAAGGGTTTTAGGATTGCATTTTTGCATTCTTCAATTTTGAAAAATACAAAAAAATTAGTACTTTTGCTTGTCATTTTCATTACATTGCACTATACCATCTTGGATTTGAAAAAAAAAATTCAAAAAGTATCATATAGGTCATCATTTGTCCTTCATTTCACTTGCATTTAGACAAAAAATTATGGAAATTTTTTCAAATAAAGTTACAATTTGAAACCGGGCATAGAGAAAACATAAAACAACTCAAAAATTGTATTTTCACTTTTCCAAAACCTTGATTTGGAACCCATTTTCTCAGGGGCGTATGAGTTCATGTGCAAATATTTTAGGTAATTTTATGCATAATTTTTAAGTATCTAATTTGCATTTTTGTTGCTGCTACCAGGACCCATTCAACACTGGGCCAATGAGTCCTTGGAGGCCTACAAAACCCAACTTTTTTGAGCTTTCTAGTGGTTTTCTGCAGTTTCTAGTCCTACTGGTAACCTATAGTATCAGTCTGAAAAGTTTCAAAAATTCATATTTTGTGCATATAGGTCTAAACATCCATTAGGTGTATTCATTTTATGTCATTTCAAAATCATTATATTTTTAGGACATTTTTTGCATTTTTGAAGCATTGCATAAGTTAGTATCTTTCCTTTCTATGTATGCCAAGAAGAAGCTGATTAACAAGCATGATAGTCATCATTCCAATATATTTCCTAGTTATGAGAGTCTCTTAGTGCAAGAGAGTGAAAGTGTTGACACATTCCTTAATTCCACACCCCCTAATATATCTCCTACTTGTGGGTATGATGTGATAGAAGAAGATGTAAGCAAAGAAAATCATGATAATCTTAGTTTCTCTTCTCCTAATAACTCTCCTACTTGCAATGAAGGTATTTTGGTGTTAGAAGATATACCCATTGAGAATCACTACAATGTCAAAATCTCCTCTTCTATAAACTCTCCTACTCTAGAAGATATTATGACACAAGAAGATGATATCATAGACACATTTTTTAACATAACTCTACCTAGTCTATATTAATATCCCAAGACCTCTCCTACTTGTGAGAATGTTTTAGTGAAAAATAACACAATTGTGAGCAATCATGGCAATCACATTATTCATGAAGAAAATATGTTGGCATTAGATGGTCAAGTATTTAAGACCTATGACAATCTTATTTAATTTTCTTTCCCTATTTTGGACAACATTATTGAACAAGAGAATGCCATCATTAATCAACAAGAAAATCCAACCATTGATAACTCTCTTACTTGTGATGAATTCATTTTAAAAGAAACAAATTTTGAATGTCATCAACATCTAGTTTGTTTCTCTCCTAAAAACTCTCCTATTAGGGAAGATATAATGATGAAAGAAAATGACAATAATAGTGATGTGGCTTCCTTAGATGAAGATGATGAAGTGAAATTAGACTCCCCTTCACTACTTAAGTGATCATAAAAATAAGGACAAGTCTTTCGAGGTTATGTGCATGTTAGATATCCCTTGAAGTGGACTCCTAAGCCACTTCTTACCATGTATCCACCTTCACAACAACTGCAAGTTCACAATAAACCTGTGCTTATCTTAGAACCACCTAAAAGGTAACTTGATAATGATAATGTTTCAAAGAAACTAATTTACAATACCAATGCTCATACATATAACACTAGGAACAATATGAAACCAAGAAAAACAACTTAAAAATCTCTCCTATTTCCTAACCCTATCTTTCCTAGTGCTCCTTATTTTCTATACAAAGTGGAAAGGAGTATGATCTTGTTGAACAACTTAAGAATACTCCTAATAAGATATCATTATGGGACCTCATTCAAGCCTCCCCTCATTATCATAACATGATTTAAAGTTCTTTAAAAAAAGTTTCTACCCCTCCTAATGTGAAACCAAATTATGTGGTAGGAAAAATTCAAGCTACACCTTTGATAAAATTAGACATTACCTTTCGTGAAGATGATTTTCCCTCCTTGGAAGTTCAAAAATGAAATGATGCATTCATGATAATAGCTTGTGTTAATCAAACTAGGACAAAAAGAACCCTAGTTGGTAATGGTTCGGCTCTTAATGTGTGTAGTGTGAACCTTTTTCCTAAAATTAAAATGGATAACAGTGACATTTTCCTTGATTCTTTATCCATCTATGGGCTTGATAACATAGCAAAAAAACCACTTGGTGTGATCACCTTACCTATCATAGTTGGAATAGTAGAATTACAACCTTCAGTCCATGTTATGCCTCATGATATATCTTACAATACCCTCTTAGGGAGACCATGGATCCATGAAATGCAAGCCATGTCATCAACCCTCCATCATGTCATGAATTTTTTTTATAATTTTTTTTTTTACATAATCAAGGTTGATCTTGAATGAGAAAGGTGTTTGCATATCAAGAAAGAAAAGAAAAATCCTTTGAAAATATTGAAACTAGTTATACTAGTGGAACTCGCACAAGAGAAAGACAACAAAAAACATATTGAGGTAGTCACGAAGTTATTAGAAGATGAGCGGAGTTCCTTAGATTTTACACCTACATTCATGGGAGAATAAAAGATCACAACAACAAAGTTTCAAAACGGAAAATAAAAAGTGATTAAGTCAATGCAAGATTTGAGAGAATCCACCTCAACCACTTTAGAAGAAGAAGTAAATTAAACAACAAATTTTTATTAAGTTGATTATGAGAAACCAATGAATCTGAAAGAAATGAAACAACTTTATGGAATATGTTATAAAATTATGAAACTTTGGTATAGCGGAAAAGGATGTGGTGCTATAGAACAAGGTATTCATGTACCTATAGATCCTAACACATAAGAATAAACTCGTGGTCTTGGTTATTTCCCTTAAAAAGAATTAAAATCCTCAAATAATCTTTCACTCAACATCAACACTCTTACTAATCACTCTTACAAAACACTCTCCCAAGACAAATTTAACTTTGGTGCATCCCGAGCTGATAGATACTACATGTAGGGACATATCATTAAATAAGCAATAACCTTGGCTACTACTCTTTGTCATGTGGTAGTTTTAGTATCATAGAATATTCACTATCATTCAAGAGGGTATAAACTTAGCTTTATGCAGTCATATTTCCTTTTCACAAGGAGTAGCATATCATCACCGATCTCGAATCATCCTTTTCTTGTACTCAGTGGGGGAAAGGATTTAGATAGCCTTGTCCTATTTGGCACTTGATGTTGTCCATTTTTCTAGTTTTCCAACTTCTACATATACTGATCAAGACTAGGATGCAAATGACTTGCTAGAAGGTTGACTCACTTATTCCTTACTAGTCTTTTTATTTTTTGTATTTTCATATTTCTTTTTTATTGCATGTGTTTAATGTGATCTCTTGTGATATTTCATTTGATGGTTATATCTTTGTATGTGAATTCCTCTATTTGTACCTCCATTCTTTTATATGTCATAAACATTTTATTTTATCTTGATTTGTGTTTCCCTTGAGGAGATGGCGTAAAGCATTGATACGTTTATGTCTCTTCCATGTTGACCCACAAGGATTTAGGTCTCTTCCATGTTCACTCTTTATATTTCTTTCTTCAAGTTTTTTGAGTATTTTGGGAATGATAACATTTCTATTTTGTATAACAACATTATAGCAAAGACATACTGACCCTGAATCCATAGATCCCTTATGTGTTTCTAGGGGGCAACCCCTTGTCCTATCTATGATGTATCTTTTTGAAAATATATGACTTGGGATAGGGTTTTCTGAGGAAGGCTCTCATGTCCTTATTTTCTACTTTAAGGCACTTTCTCCTAGCGATGGTGTAGAAAATGTTTTAAAGTGGGGGGCATACACTTACCATTTCTTTTGATAAATTTTTTGATGGTGTGATTTTTTTAATTCATTTGATGTGTTGTTATTTCTTGATCATGTCAATGGGTTTGATGTCCTCTAAGAGTGTGATATTTATTGACTAGATGACTTCCCTCTTAGTGGTGATGTGACACACTCCATTCCTTAAGATGTGGAATTTTAATCTTTACTTTTCCTCTCTTGGAGACATTAGGCATGATGTTCCCAAAGAGAAAAACCTTACATGAACTAAGAAAATCCCTTAAATAAAACCAAAAACCATTTTAACTATTTTTCAAAAGAATTTTTACAACAAGCATGTTTGTGGCTCCTTATTGAAGTTATTGGAGGGATAGCTTTGGTATGGTTAGTGCAATGGGAAGCCTAATCAAGGGCATTAATTTCTCATTGTACGATGGGAAGAGATTTATCACTAAATAGCTTTATTTGGATCCTCACCCTATAGATGACCTAAATGCTAGTGGCCCCAAAGTGAGTGTGCTTTGTTAAGGCTTGATCTGACCTAGGAAAGATAGCTCAAATTATTGTTGAAGCACTATATTTGATGTTGTATAGTTGTTAATATTTGGTATTATTTCATACATAAGTGTCTTGAATGTCTAATTTAGTGTGAGTTTGATGCAAGGTCATCCTCTTGGAGCACTAAAGTGGGGGCAAAATGTAGTGATAGAAAAAATATCCCATTTTCTCACTCTTTTGGAATAATTAATAAATGAACCTAATTGATTCCTAATTTTATGTTGTAATGTGTTTTACACATTCACATTAAGCTTTGGGCCCTCTTAATTAGAATGGACCTTATAATGCCTTAATTGGCCCCTTAATTTCAAATCCACGCCTAATTAAAAAAAAATTTAAGGGATAAAGCTTGGCATTCATTAATGATATTTCACAACAGTTAATTTTACAAGGTTTGAGTCCTGAGATAGTGACCTAGGACCCATTCATCCATGGTAAAATGGTTCCTCACTATGTCCTAGGACCTCCTTTATGGATGATATTTCATTCCCCCTGAAATAGGTCCTAGTTGAGTGTATAGGGATCCATTCACCCAAGGCGGAAAATGGGCTATACTTAACTTAGGACACCCCTTTTGGGGTGTGTTTCGATGGGATTTTAACAAATTCACATCCTAGATCTGTTGTCAACTTGTGAATTTTTAATTTTGAGAGTTAATCTTAAGTTATGTATAAATAAGAGGTCTCTTAGCTCAGTTTCTCCTAGAAATTTCATTCTAAGATCCTAAAGTTTACAAGAGAATTTCAATAGCATCATAAATACATTCAAGGTTAGATTATTGAAGTTTATTGCAATAATCATGATTCAATATCATATCAGAGGCATACCTATTGAAGGAGCTAACATGATGATATGGCATTCAATATCCAATCAACTATTCAAGGACATATCTTCTATCAAGGCCAAGATCAATAATCTCATCCATGAGGGCCAATACATGTTAATTTGTAAATTTACATTCCAAGGTTTCCATTAAAGGTTTGGTGAGGTGTTGCATATTATTGTTGCTTCATCATTCCTTCATGTTATTTCATTATTTCATTACAAGATTTGATTATCAAACAAGGGTTTGACCAAGGAAAACCCATATCCCCTAACATCCAACATTTTCTTCTCCTGATGTGTGATTACAAATTTACAAGTTGAAGATCATTTGAATAATAAAAATTGTCAAAGTTACAAAGTTGCAAAATTTGTCACCTTTCTTGCAAGATCACAAAAACTGTTCTACAAAATTCATTTGTGAATGTCATGACCTAAAAATTGGCAAGTTGGGAGTGCAAACATTCAATAACAAAACCCAAAAATGGATTTCTGAGAGCCCTAGTAGGCACCCATTGGCCATAGGGCGAATGAGTCCTCTATGAGCCCTCAAAAAGAATCTTGGGTAAAGGTACACATTATTTTATAATCTCCATATTTTCCCTTTGATAGTATACATTGATTGGTTTTAGATCTGCAACTTCATTTTACATAATTTGAATGAAATATAGTGGGAATTAGTAGCACCATTTTGTTTTCCTTCATTATTGATTCACCCCTAATTCCCTATGTTGCAATGGGTTTTAATATTAATGAGGTTTTGAAGTTTTTAATGTATGACTCATTCACCCTCACCCTCTTAGTTGTCATGTGTGTCTAACAATCTTTGATTTCTTCATGTGCATGACTTGTACATCTTCGATAAATGGTATAGAATTATTATGGTGGATTTTCCTTTTTCTCTTAGTTCAGATCAAATAATGTGAACCTTATCAAGAAAATAATTATTTGCAGCTAGAATGAGTTCAATTCATTTTATAGTTTCAATAATGAAAAAAACAAAAGCTACATGAAGGCAATTTATCCTTCAAATTAATTCATACACCTCCAATTCAACATAAAACAAGAAAAATTCTCTCAACATTTTATTTAATTAAATTATTTTTAAATCTTTATACAATTAGCTCCAAAATAATACTCAGAGAATTCATTCTGTAAATTCCCTCTCCCAATTTTAATGTCTCATTCTTGGCAACAAATTTAACATACAAATCTGCAACAAATTCTATTTTCTCAAAACAAATTCTCCTTCATGGATAACTTCCACACCTCCCTTGGTAGTCTGGATCGATTATCATCAATTAAATATTTTGGACACTTTTCTCTAGCTTCTTTCCTCAACCTTCACCAACAATAACCTTATATTTTCTTTTTGGGTATGTGCACGATCATGATGGGCCAAAAAGTGGGGATATCTAAGTGATATGATGACCCATGTGGCTAATGCCTTTTTTTACCAAAAATTGATGAAACGAAAAGTGTTTTTAAAGGATATTCTCAGCTTTCCACCAATATAAATTATTCTTTACTTTGAATTTAATAAATAATTATTATTCATTTTCTATTTGAATTATGTCTAAAGTCCTAATTGATACGCTTATTGAAAAAAATCTATAGCTTACAAATGGTATCACATTTTTTGAATCCAAAACATGTGTCACATTATATGCTTCACATACTATAGGATTAAAAAAAAAAAAAATGAATTTCATGAATTTTTGACCAAGTTAAGGTGGTCAGACATATGAGTTTTAATATTTTGTAAAAGTTGTAATAAAAAATTCATAATTAATTATTTACTTGGAAAAAAGTTACAAAACAATATGCATCACATTGGGACATGAGTCCCCTACTTATATCTAAAATATTATAAAAAAATATTATCATTTTATTGTGGTTATGGTGGCCAGACAGACACCTACTTCTTATTTTTTCCCTAAAATTTAAGTACTACTGCATTGGAATTTCAATATTTCACCAAATAGTAAAAAAAAAAAAAACCCTAGTAGTTTATAAACTACCTTAAATTTTCTACATATTCTATTCTTACATATTTTTGAAATAATATAGATAACTTATTCAAATTTTTACGTCAAGTTGCCTAACTCTGATTTTTTGAATTTTATTGCCACTTAAGGGCCTATTTTTTCCATGATGATCCTGCACATACCCTTTTTTCTTCCTTTTTTTCTTTCCTATCATCCAATTTCCTGGCTCTTCCCTTTCTAGCCAACTCTCCATTTCCTCCTTTTTAACTTCCCTGTCTCTTCATTTCTCCAATGCCTCTGTTGTCTTTTTTGTTTTTTAATAAAAATTTACACTTTTCACCAAAAAAGACAATAGACTAAAATACAAATGTTGCCTAGCAAGAACTATTTTTTAAAATTTCAATGTGAGCATAAGAATTAATTAAATAATGAATTTGAATTTCTCTTATGACTCCCCCTGAATTCTATTGGAAGAGTATGAAATTAAATTCTCCAATTCCTAGTTGCACACCAAAAATTGAAATTAAATCAATTGCAAAGAAAATAATATATTTTTTTAAGGTGATGAGGATTGCCATACACTCAGGATGCTCCTGCATCAAAAACACTGGGTAAAAATTTTGTGATCTTGGTTAACAAATTGTGATCTTGGGTAAGAAGTTTGTGATCTTGGTTCACCATGAATTGACTTATTTTTCCAATTATCTCTTCCTCTCATTCTTCCTCTTGTGGGATTCAACCCACCACAATTCATCCACCTCTACCAATTTCCTACTTCATACTCTTCCTTTGTGGGAGATAACTCACCATTATCGATTGACCTCAACAAAAATTCTTCTTCCAATTCCTTAATCACCACATCCATATTAATATTATGGAAATTAAATATTTTCTTCATCTCCGCATTGGAACTTACCACTCCAAACTCTTTTTTTTTCATTTCAATGCATTCATCAATATATTATCGCACAATAAATTTCAACTCTTTTAAGTTTCCTTTCTTTATTCTCTTCAAATTAAATTGATGCAAATCACCATATTTCTTCATAGTTAAATGATTTAAAAAAAAACAAAATTTACCTCATTTTCTTCACCTGCTATTGCAATTTTTCTTCTTGCATGCTTAGCTACAACTATCTCATCTTCACCACCTATTTTCATCATTATCTTCATGTCCTCCAAAGGACTCACTATTGCTGCAATCTCCCTCTTTCTTTCTTCCTTATCCTCTTGCACGAGAATCTATTCTTCAAATAAAATATCTATTTTTCTCATCTCTTCTTTCAAATAATAGATCTTCTTCACCAAGTTCTTCATCAAATTAGGGACCTTCAAATACCTTCAAGTATGCTCCTCTTGTTTCACTTGACTCTTCTTCATATTCACTCCAATATTTACCTCTTTCTTTAGGATATAAATCTATCATCTCTATATGCCATTCAACATCATCCTTTTTGTTCTTTATCTTGATCCACCTTCACATAATTTTTCATCATATTTTTTCTCATCTACTTCAACTTCCCAATTTTTTCTAGCTTCTAAGGCATCCATTCTTGCCTCAATCTTTTTCAATTCTTGACAAAGCTTTCAATTCTCTATTTCCTACAAATATTCTTCCCAAAATGGGATTATCCCCTGTCTAATCACAATCCATCATATCATCTTCCTTGAATACATATTGTGCGCACTCTCAATTTGCAACTTTTGCAACCTACACACACACAAGTTTAAAAGCCAATGCTATCTACAATTAAATACACTCCCTGCAGCCAAATTCACATTCACCCTATCCTCTACCTAGCTAGGATTCTAGAAGATACTCCTCTCAATACTTCCTCTACCCACTTTCTCTTAGTGGAGAAAGTTCATGCACCTTCTACCAACCTTTATCTCCACTAAAGTACAAACAAACAATTCACTTCTCTGTAGTTGCAAAAATCACAACAATTTCAACACTTCTCCTAGTGAGCTACCCACTTTGATACCAAATGATGCAGACAAATTAATGTGAGCCTTATCAAGCAAACAATTATTTTTAGGTTGAATGAGTTCAATTCACGTTACACTTTTAACAATGAAGAAATCAAAAGCTATATGTAGGAAATTTATCCTTCAAAATAATCCATACACTATCCAATTCAACGTAAAAAAAAATCAAATTCTCCCATCATTTTATTTAATTAAATTATTTTTTAATCTTTATGCAATCAGCTCCAAAATACAACTCATAGAATTAATGTTGTAAATTCTCTCTGCTAATTTCAACTTCTCATTCCTAGCAACAAATTTGACATACAAATCTGCAATAAAATTCAATAAATTTTTTAAACAAAATTCCCCTTCCTAGAGAACTTACATGCCTCCCCTAGCAATCTGGATTGATAACCATCATTTAAAAATTTTGGACACTTTTTCCTAGCTTCTCTCTTCAACCTTCAATGACAACAACCTCAGATTTTCTTTTTTTCTTTTTTTTTTTTCTTTCTTGACGTCCAATTTCTTAGCTCTTTCCTTTCTATCCAACTCTCCATTTCCTCTTGTTTTCCTTATTTATCTCTTCCTTTCTCCAATTCCTCTATTATCTTCTTCTTCTTTTTAAATAAAAATTTACAATTTTCACCGAAAAAGACAATAGATTAAAATACAAATGTTTCCTAGCAATTCAATTTTTTTAAACTTCAATGTGAGCATAAGAATTAATTAAATAATTAATTCAAATTGCTCCTATGGGTCCACTTGAATTCGATTTAAAGAGTATGAAATTAAGTTCTCCAATTCTCTCCTACACACTAGAACCAAAAATTTGAAATTAAATCAATTGTAAGGAAAATCACACATTTTTATTTTTTTGGGTAATGAAGATCGTCATACACACAGGATGCTCCTACATAAGCACTGAGTTAGTGGATCGCCATGTAACAGTCTTCTTCTATTCTCTTTTATTTCAGATAGTGAGTCCTTGTCAGTTAGCCCTTGGTAGTGAGCCCTTCTTTCTTTTCTTATAGATAGTGAGTCCTCTAGGCAGTGAGCCCTTCTAATAGTGATCCTATTGTAATCAAATTTCATATCTAGATTTGATACTCATCATGGTTTTTATTTGATTAAGGTTTTCCATATAAAATCTAGTGTTCTATTGTGTATGGTAGTTGATGTGTTGTTGTTTCATTTGTTTTATATTGATAAGGATTTATATATTAATAAGGGTTTTAATATAAATGAAGGTTTGAGCATTTTACATTTGTACAACTTATTTACCCCCCACCCTCTCAATTGTCCTGCATGTCTAACGATCTTGGATTTTCTTCATGTGCATGACTTGTACATCGTTGATAAATGTCACATAAGCTTCTTACCTTCCTTGTTAGAATTGTACTTTAATTTTGACTTGCACTTGAAACTTAGGAACTAGAAAAGGAGTTACTTGGTGTATTTCTAGCATTAACATTGAAGTATAAATGGGTAGATCATAATGAATATAATCAATAATACCACCATTTGAAACATATTTTGACTTCTCAATATGACCTTTTTATGACCATAAACTCCTCCTCCATCAAAAATCACATCTCTTGACATGAAAATTCTATTATTATGAGTATCAATGATAAAGAATAATTTTTTCATTCACATATGACCATTATGAAAAATGAAAAAGGATAGAAAACTTACCAAGAAAAAGGCTAAAGAGAAAAACTCATAAGTTTTGAAGATAATTGATGTGCCATATTTTCTTCAAATTTACTTCATCAATAATCAAATATTTTAGTACAATATTTATTATATTTTTTATGTTGTTTGATTTTAACATTTTATTTAAGCCTTGATTGTTGTTATCCTTATTCTTAGTCCACCTTATATGTTATATTAAATATGTCACATTATATGTATTTCATGTCTTATTCTTCCCCACATATCTAACATCCCCTTTCTGCTTGGAGAGGAACTTAGGATCACTGTGTTCTAGGGTGTGGGAAGGAGAATGCTAACTCCTAGAAAAAATTCACCTATGTATGTAGCATTCTAACATCCCATCCCATCCCATGGACAAAGCACACTTGACGGAAAGACAAAACGGAAGCTTACAAAAAGATTTGATTGATGGACGGTCAAAGTGGACAGAAAATTAAACCAACGGACATTTCCAATTCTTGTCGGTAGTTTCGAAAATGAGTGGGAGTTTTTTTAGGAAAGCTTTTTAAAATGCAAATTTAAATATTTCAAAAAATTATTTGCCATTTTCATTTGCAGGAGCATGTATTATGAGTGAGCAACAGTCGTCGATGCACATTTTCTCAAATGGTCATTGTTTTAGGTGGTGGGTGTTATGGAGGGGGTTCTAATGTTAGGCTTGCAAACTGGTATTGTTCAGCTGGAGGGTGCGACGCTCACAATTTCGCCAGTCGTTCAAGTTGCTTTAAACATGGATCTGGTAAGAAGAAATCTAGTGGTGGAGGAGGTAGTGGTTTTGAGTCTTTAACAAAGGGCAATATCCAGCATAGAGCCTACTTGGGGAAGTTGGTATGATATGGTGAACACCATTTAGCATATACTAGAGTGCATGTGTTCCAGAGCTTGATGATTTAAGAAAGGGAGCTACTGAGGAATGATGCATTCAAGATCATCACAATGCTAATATGCATCGGTAAGGTACGTATGGGATTTATATGTATGAAATGTTTTATTTTGTGTTCGACTAGAATAAATTTATGGGTCTTCAAATCATGCAAATCCATCCATATATATATATATGCCTCAATTCTTTATACTCCCTTTAAGATATGTTCATAAAATATTCATGCATGATTGAATAGCCTTTTTGTTTTCTAATTTGAGAATTTCTTGTGTCACTTCGACCACCTAGATCATGTCTCTTATCACTTATGGCACTAATTAGTTTTTTTTAATCCTGGGAAGAGTTTCATCCACTAGATCTCATTTATAGCATGTAATTTATTCATTTCTCTACATGCTTCTCTACTCGAGATCCCCCAATCGTATCCTCACGTCCTTTATCCATTTTGTTGATCACCTACAATTGCATTCACAAGAAAGTTTCCAATACCCCACCTTCAATGTTATGCACATACCTTGCAATCATGGAATTTCATGAGACCTTGAATCATTGAGGCATTCTATCAAATATTTTGCATGCCTTGACTATGCTTACATATTTTACATGCATGTCTACAACGCGTTTCACTATAGTGCAAGCCATTTTTTAGATTATTTGATTTAGCATCAACTACATTCTCCACAAGAATGAAGTCCCTATTTAAAAGGATGGAAATGGTTCGCATCTCTCTGAACATTTTATTTTACAAAAAAGCTTTGGAGATGAACTTAGTTGCCATGCAGTAATCAGAACATACTCAAATATTCTCAACAACTCTAATAGTTGTTCTAATAGTTGTATTCTAGATCTTTACCTTTGACAGTTCTCTAGATAAGGAAATAATACATCTTTACCTTTGACAATGCATTTTTTTCTATTTTCAATCTAAATATTATCTTTGTTTTACTTCATGCACTTGAGTATAGGCTACATGTGACCAACCTTGGTGAGCAGATTGTATGTGATGGAAAGAGAAAAGGGCTGAAAATGAGGTCATAGAAAATGAGTGAAATTTCAAGTGCATAAAGGGATTGTATGAACAAGAAGAAGAATGCAATCCACATTTAATGATTGCATTCTTCACATTTTTCATGTTTTAGCCAAACTATAAACCTATGTGAAGTAGACTTCTTAAAGATGGATGATTGTATTTTTTTGATATGCATATCATCGGCATTTTCTTAGGTGGGGACTTGGAGAATGGATTAAGGAAGCAAAAGTAATTAAATAAAGGTGGGTGGGTTCTTTCAAAATAAATGATTGGAACTCTGCAAATCTTACTTGATGAAATCATCTACCACATAACAAAAGCCCTTTCGCAGCCGAAGTGGATACTCTCAATAGGCATTAAAAATCTACAGGAATTTTTTTTTGTAGCTTAAATCACCACCCACATAATGGCCAGTATGTTCCCACCTTTAGTTTCATATGAAATTATTCTTCCATTATATTAAAATCATCAATATAATGTCATTTGTTGGTTGGCTAGTTTTTTGTGTTGTGCAATAAATTAAAATATTTTAACGTTTCTATAGATCTTACGTGTTGTGGTAATTTATATTCTTATCTTTAATTTTCTTATTTAATGGTCATTAGTGAAATTTGATCTTATTTGGTATTACCGGTTAAACAGTCATGACCCCTCATTTCACTCTCTTGATGTAGAGCTGGTATTGGAGTTTTATAACCAAAAAATATATATATCTATAAATAAACTATTTAGTTGCCATTAAATTAGTATACAAACACAACCCTGATTAGGTAATCATGTAATACCCCTCCGTTTTGATTCTTGTTCAAGTTGCTTTATGTTATGTTTGATTGCAATTACTTTGATACTGGATACATTTTGTTATAATATTTTGATTGCTACTATTGAGTGACAACTATTATTGTGGGATGTAGTTATCTGATTATTGTTTCACTTGCATTATGGATTAATGATATTGTAAAGTTAACATGAGATGTTATTATGAGATTATTGGAATTATGATGGAAGTGTCAGTTTCGATGAGTGTATTGGTGAAGAGGACGAGTTCGCATCACTCGCTTACGAGTGCCCTGCGAATCCGTAATTCCTTCTTCATGGTGTGTATTATATGCTGGATATATCATATGATGTTTACTTGGTTGCAGGATTGTAGGTACATGACATCGACTCCACTTGGTTTCACAGGTTTGAGCGTGTCGATCCAACAGTTAAGTTGAACGGGAGATAGTAGCTAGGTAACATGTGTCAAGTCTATACCCTAGCCTTAGTGTGTCATCAGTTGTGTGTGTCGAGTCATTGTCTGTCTTACTTTGATGTTATTTAATTCTGAAGCATTCTTGATTTGGAAATAGATATTTAGAATAATTGCATTTAAATCATGTTGATGGTTATTTAACTTAAATAATGCAATGTGGATAAAATTTTATATTTAAATTAATTAATTATATTTAGTTTATTTAATTAATTAAATTCGATCCAAGGGGTTGAATTTAGTTATTAAATAATTAAATTAATTAATTAAACGTGATGCAAGAGAATGAAAGGAAATAAAAGAATTAAAATTAAATTTGAAAATTAATTCCAACGTGTGGGAATTAAATTAGAAATTGTAATTAAATGTTTATTTGGGAAATTAGTTGCAACTTTGGAAATTAATGTATTATTTGAAATTGCATTTTAAATTGAAAGTGGTTGTTCCAAAAGTGAAATTGAAATTGAAATTAAAATTGAAATTGAAACTTGAAATTGAAATTGAAATTGAAATTTATAATTTGCATATAATGTGAATTAGGGTTGTAAATATTGAAATTGAAATTGAAATATCTAATTTGCATGTAATGTGAATTAGGGTTGAATTAGGTATTTTTGATTTATAAGAATGTATGTTTTAATTGTAGGGCAAGAAAAAAAAAAAGAGTTTTTTTTAGAAAAATACAATTTTACAGCAGGGAAGAAATTTTGGAAAATTTGCACAAGGGTTTGAAGAAAGTTTGATTGTAGAATTGATTGAAGAAAATATTGTTTGCATTTGTTTGGTTTTGGATTGGAT